>JANAVB010016997.1:0-20467 GCA_029216955.1 Iris pallida | reverse complement strand
ATATAATATATATAATATAATAAAAATATATTTATATATAAGAATATATATATATATATATATTATATATATATATATATATATATATATATATCTATATATATATATATATAAAAGTAAAACACCATATATGTCCAAAAATGGCTAGAAATTATGACTCAACCCCGAGAGTCGATCCCCACAAGTCTAAAATATCATATATAAGTTGACAAGTCAGAAAATATCGATTTAAAAGTCGAAGAATCAAAATATCATTCTATTCAAATATTGAACCGAAAAACCCAATTTCGACAAAACGATCCAAAACACAAAATATCCAAACCAACCCATGAAATTGGCAAATACGTTGGTCTCGACACGTGGAACGTGCTCGGGTACTCCCGGAGTCAAAACCGTGTCCGTGTCGTGTCCAGAGAATGCATATCGGAAAACCAATTTCGCGTGTCGAAGAGGGTGTTCTCGCTCGATTGTGCATCACACGCGCAACGAGAAGCCTCGTGCTCGTGCACACAGCTAGGTAGGGTCACGGGGTAGGTCTAGGACACGTCGACATGACACGAAGTCGCAGCGATACGACACAGCAGCTCGCGCAACAGCGCATGGCCTGCGCGCGCACGCGCGTGCCTGCATGCTCGTGCACGCGGTTCATCGCTCGTGGCTCGCGCGTCGGGCCACGCCACGACTCGGGATCAAGTCCCTGGGTAGTCTACATATAGGGCTACATGTTCCAACTCCTGGTATGGGTCCTCGACGCGCCGTGTTCGCGTACGAAGGCCGTGTCAGCGACGAATTTTAGCCCGAGTGTACAGTTCAGCCGACCAGTGCACGCGCGATTTCTCCGCGCTCGCTCAACGAAATGTCGTAAAATTTTACGAACATGTGGGCATAGGTTGCCCCTACATGCTCGAAAACTTTACGCAAGACGGAGCTCTGTGTTTCGAGTTATGACGCACAGCGTGTACGGGATCTCGTGCACGCGTGTCCGTGTCCGTTCGGATGCCGAAATCGTGTCAATTTCTGATTCGTCTTCACGAAAGTTGTTACAAATCATATAAGGAAGGATTTCGTGAAAACAGAATTAAAAATTAACATTTTTCAATTCTAAGTGGCATTTTGTTGAACATGTGCAACGTGAGACCGATACGTGTCCGATACCGCTATCAAACGAAACTAAAATCCTACGAAACTTCATACACAGATCAAGGGTGCCTATATGGATGCAAATATGAAAGAAAATTTAGAATAACCATGGTAGAGAAGGGTTTACCTATTGAGTGTCGAGAATCCAATAAACGGAACTCCTCGAACGACGTGTCGGTCGATTCCCCTCAAACAAATGCCTCTGCCTCCTCGTCAGTAATACTCCAGTAAATCCTCCTCTTCTAGACGAGTGCAACGGAGTTCGTTTGGAGAAAACGGACTCCGGATGAAGAAATTAGGATTTTTGGAGGAGGAGTTTCACTTGTGGAGGCTATGCATCACAAATGAATGAGAGAGGGGGGGGTACTGCTGTGGCCGGCCAGGTGGAGGTTTCTATGGTTAGGGTTTCACTTGGGCCAACTCCCTTTCAAGTAAAATAAGGCCCAAGTCACAAAGGCTCAAAAAGGCTACATGCAAAAAAGGCTTAAAATCATTCAAAAGCCTTCTAAATTGGACCCAAGTCCTAAATAAATTCTAATAGGTGAAAAATAAATCCTAAGACATGGTTAGGCTCCTATACATGGTCCACTAAGGTTAAACCAGTTGCTAGCACAACGCAAGTCAAAATATCTAGAAAATCACAAAATGGCCAAAATGGCTAAAAAGGCTAAAATGACTAAAAATTCATTTAAAATATTCTAAAATAACTAATTAATTCTAAAATAATTCCTACAAGGTCATATTAATTTTAATTATTATTAATAGGCTTCTAGTCAATGTTGGCTAAGTTAAACCCATTTATACTACACAAACATACCTATCATCACACGAATTCAATAAATTAATAAATAATATAATAATTACAAAATGACCAAACTATCCCTAAATTAAAAAAGTGGTGGTTACATATCCCCGTCTTGAGTTACCTTTTTCCTCTACCCTAGATTCATTATCGCAATCGTCTAATCGTTCTTGAAACTTGAAAATGATTCAAATCATTTCCTTAACCATACCTTAAACCTAGACTATATTCGCTCAAGAAACCATCTCTCCTAAATGTCTAAATTATTCTCTTTGACCTACTCAATTTATTTCTATTCTCTAATTCGTGTTATCATAATTTTATTACCTTAACTATCGTCCCTTCTTCAATTCCATAACCATGATGTATTTTCGCAGATATCAAAATCACGATCTTCTAATGCATATTTGTGTCGAACATCGTTTCTTTGCTTCATCCAAAAATTTAATCGTATTTCGGTATTGATGAACTCTTTCTATCTCCCCTACCCTAGCTATTCCTAAATTTTGAGGATGTAAGTTGGGTAAGATGTAAAACTCCTAAATTTTTACTATAATTTTTTTTAATAAATATGGTATTAATTTTTGTACTTCGTATTTGTACGTCGCGTACGAGTTTGTATTTCGTAAATTTCTCGTCAAGTGCGAATAAGTGTGAAGTACATATTTTTATAAAATATTTTAATTATATAGATGTAGAAAATATTTTAAAATAATAGGCGATAAATATTTTATATTGCTTGAAGTTGTAAATGCGTCGCGCTGAGGATTTCCAAACTTTATTTTTATTTAAAAAAAGGCCATTTTATTTTATGGTACAAGTATAACTAGTAATTTAGAAAAATTTTATTTTATGTAATTATTATTTTTGCATGCGAGTGCATATATATTTGTACTTTCGAAATTAATTATTATCATTCATATATTATTTCAAAAAAGGTATATTAAAATATGGGTTGATTTAATATGTAATTAATTATGGTGATTTAAGATGGAAAAAAATATTAAGTTATTTTAAATTAGAGGTAGAATCTATCCACATTGGATTATATTTGATTGAGTTACTTTTAAATAAATTTAAATTAAATAGTGGAAAATTTAAGGGGAATTAAAACTCTTCTTAGTCCTTATCTAGATAAACTTTTATAAACTCCCTGATTTTTCAAAATAAATATTTGTAAAATTTTTGGATTTTTAAATAACTATTTATTGACTTATTATATAATTTGTATTATTTTACATATATTTAGTATAGTGCTCATTAGTGAATTTAGTATAAAATATAAAGCTATTTTTCTAGTACATTAAGGATCTAAACTATATTATGCAATTTTTCTCAAAATTTTAGTATTTATTTCATAACTTCTATTACTTTTTACATGTTACTTATATTATACACTATTTACATAATATAGAATAAATGTCAATTTAGTATTAAATATTTCAGCTTGTATAAATAAGATTAGATGAAGGTTGTTTAAATAAATATTAACTCTATTTATTATCTATAGTAAATTATAGATAATTTAGATAAATATGAACTATATTTTAAGTTAATCATAATCCTAAGTCTAATAGGAAAGCATCCATATCTATATTATATCATAACAAAGTAACACATATCAATTTAAATCAAATCCTATCTAATTTAGGAGGTAAATCTGAAATAAGTACCTATATATACCTAATACATTCCCTTCCTATCAACCATAGTTCAAAATTATTTTTTGTCCAATAGGAACTCAAAAATTCATCATCAGAATTCAGCCCCACTTTTTAGTAGCAAGAGCAACTTGGAACGATGATATCTCCTAGCTCTGAACTCCGTTTCGTCACCAGTTTTTTAAAAGAAACGTATCGAGGTAAGCTTTCCAGAAACATATTTTAATAGACAAAATTCGTTCTGTAGATTTCTGCAAAACTGTTTGAGTATCTAGTGCCCAAAAATAAACGTATTTCAGTATTTTTGCAATTTTGGGAGATTCCGGAAACGAAAATGTGATCCATTTAGTTTAAGCTGATATGAAAACCTATGCCATATCCTAATTTCAGAATCTCTTAAATAAATGTAATAGGTGCAGTATTAATTATAATTAGATAATAGACTATTTTTATCATCCGAAGTAGTTCCTACACCTTCTCCTTTGTGCGTTATTGTTGATTCGTCGCCAGGACATCATCTTACCTCACTCCGGATATCAGACAAGATACCTTGCCTTTACTGTTTATTTAATTACTCAATATCAGGCATGCTTTTACTTATTTCTAGCAAATATAAAATTGTCCTTTCAAAATTATATGTAGATGCAAATTACTATACTTTAGTTTTCTTGTTGCATTTTGGCCTAGAGTTAAGGGACCACCCTTTGTGTGTGTTTCATTCATTGGCCTCGACACTTGTGTGCCATGAAGTCACGAGTCGCATTTAGATACGGACTTGCGTGCTGACTGGTCATTGGTGCGTACAGGTCGTGCGTTAGGATATAACTGCTAATAAATTTGTATAGAAGACCTGTTATTAAGATTAAAACAGTGTCGTGGAAATGATTCATGTTGTGTGTCGTGGAGACGACGCATGTGTTGTATCATGAAGAGGGAGGAGACAGCTATTAGCGTAGGGGCTACAATTTATTTTTATGCACATTTCGGACTGATAGTGACTCAGATGAGCGCTACTTGCGGCCCAGGGCAGATAGTGTCTCGTATGAGCACTACGTGCTGCCAATCCTCTTTTATTTGCCTGGTTTATCATACAGTCCATGCGTAGAACGTTGTCTCCAAAAGTGCATGTTTCACATAGAATGGTTAGGGACCTTATATGTTTAGGTTTATGTACTTTTCTATTGAGCTATTTATATTCAGCTTATGGCATGATATTATGTGTCTTGTTACGTCCCTCTGAGGACCTGTTGATTTCTCCATGTGTGTTTTGTGACTCCTGCAGGTGCTCTACCTAAGGCCATGACTTGCGCTCTATTCCGTCGAGATGTTACTTTTGGATCGTCATCCCCTTCGCTCGACCAAATCACTTTCTTTGTATATTTCTTTCCTATTTAAATTAGTTGGTAGTGAATTTGTCTCCGTCCAACGATTGTATACATGACAAACTCAAAGTTGCTTTTATATCATTATTTATCTTCGTGGATGAGATTTAGTGTCTTGGCTTTCTACATTTTACAGCTTATGTATACATACGAGCCTTTCATTTACTCGTATATATACAGCTTGCATGATACGTTTCTAGTCCTTCTATTTTGGGACTGGGGCGTTACATGTCCCCTCTTTCCCCTCCAACTTCCATCCCTACCCCCACCCCCACCCCACCCTACCCCACCCCCACCCCCACCCCACCCTACCCCACCCCTCCTATTTCCTCTGCGCCTACCCCCACCACCGCCCCCACTTCGATTGCTCCACCCCGCCCACCCATGGCTACACCCCCTTCTCTCTCTACATACAGCGACGGCGTCAGCAGCGCTAGCGCGCGAAGAGAGGGGGGTGCGGGGCGGGGGTACAGGGGGTGGAGTAGCTGAATGAGGGCGGAGGGGGGAGGGGGGAGGGGATCAGCCGGGAGGGGGAAGGAGGGCAGCAGCGAGGGGGTGGGGTGAGAAAGGCAGGGATAATTTGGGTATTAAGTTGAAAAGGTCGAATCGTTGAGGAAATCAAGTTATAATTTATTCTAATATATATTAAAATTTTATTAATAATATATATATATATATATATATATATATATATATATATATATATATATATATATATATATATATATATATATATATATATAACGATGGACTCAAAAAGTTCATTAAAAATAAATGTGTTTGGATTATTTAAAAAATATGTTATTTATTTTCATTTTTTGAAAGCTCGACTCAATGGGCCAATGACATTTCCTAAGCGCTAAAAGGTATCGGTTTTTCTTATGGGCCAACCCAGAACTTGGTCCAAAACCGGCACATGCCCGGCCAGATAATAACGATTTTAGATTTTTTATCGAATTCTGGGTGGCACACTGGATTTGTGTTAAGGTTTACATGGTCCGATCCGTTCTTCGTGGCGGACTGAACAAGCCCGGTCCAGAACCCAATTAAAACTGGATCCGGTCCGGTCCGGTCCGGTCCGGTCCGGTCCGGTCCGATAGACACCTTGAAGCACTAAGCTACTCGAGAGGACAAAGTAGTAGGGGGACATATAGTGGGAGAAACTGCATAATTAGGTCATTGACATCCACGCACGCTGCACCTTGTGAGCAAGCAGTTGAGCAAACATGCGCAAATTGAGCTATCATTCTCGACACCAACTGCAACATCCGCTTTAGTGTCGTTCGCGTGTTGCTTTTTTCTTTTTTTCCTTTTTTTTTTTTGTGGGCTTAAGAAAAGACTAAGCATCGTCACAAAGCTCGTTATTGTCCTACCAGAACTAGAACCGATCTATATAGCAAGTTGTTATATGGAACAAATGAAAAAGCAAGAGACAACACACAGTCCAGAATAAATAGAATGCACTCATAGATTATATATAACACCGGCCAAGAATTTTTTTTTAGTTTTTTTCTTTTTCTTAAATTAATTAAATGTCGATGACAATCTATATATAGGGGTGGCCAGCAGAAAGCATATCAATGTCGGAGGTGTATTATAATTGCCATGTGAAAAAGTACTACCCCTTCTTCTTTTTTGTCATGAACACGTTTCGGATTCGCACCAGATGTTTGTGCTTCCCACTCTTGGAAACCCCCTCACTAATAAGTGAGTGCGTGCCATAGAAATCTGTCAAGCTTATCATCATGTTTTAAAACTCAGACCTGAGATCGATGTGATCAGAACACTGAGTTAAATCAAATCAGCCCGACCAGTAAATTAATTTGACCTCCTTTGGTTCACTGGAATCATAAAATTGGAAAAGAAAACTCATTTTTTTTTTTTTTTTATGTTTGGTGCTAAAGTAATTGAGAAGGAAATAAAAATAATTTCCAATGTAAAAAAAAATTATGGAAAAAAAGTTTCCAAACATCCAAGTAAGGATTCATATTCTATCTTTTAAGTATTTATTTTTTCTTTCAATTTTTTTGACATTTTCAAACACACAAAAAAAAATCGATAAAAATTTGTAATATTCGAAAGAAAGAAAATACAAGTATTTGGTTTCTTTCCTTTGCTTTCTGCATTTTCTTTACTTTCCGCAAACCAAATGCAATCTTACATTAATGCATCGTTTGGTTCACGGGAATGAATGGAAAGAAAATCAATTCTTTAGTGTTTCTTTTACTTTGGAAAGTTATAATTTTCATTAAAAAAAAATCGATGTTTGGAAATGCGAAAAAAATGGAAAAGAAAAGTGAATACTTAAATGTAGTAAAATGGTTCTTTGCTTAGATGGATGAAATCATTTTTCTCACTAATTTTTCTTCCATTAGAAATCATTTTATATTCCTTCTCAATTCCTTTGGCACCCAAACATAGTAAATTAATATTTCTTTTCCCAACCACATGATTCTGCAAACTAAACGAGAAATATAGAAAAATATTATTTGCCCTCCAAAATATTCCTTCGAAGTAACTATACTTTAGTTTTCTTATTGCATTTTGGCCTAGAGTTAAGGGACCACCCTTTGTGTGTGTTTCATTCATTGGCCTCGACACTTGTGTGTCACGAAGTCGCGAGTCGCATATAGATACGGACTTGCGTGCTAACTGATCATTGGTGCGTACAGGTCGTGCGTTAGGATATAACTGCTAATAAATTTGTATAAAAGACCTAGCAGTTATTAAGACTAAAACAGTGTCGTGGAAACGATTCATGTTGTGTGTCATGGAGACGACGCATGTATAGTATCATGGGGAGGGAGGAGACAGCTATTAGCGTAGGGGATACAATTTATTTTTATGCACATTTCGGACTGATAGTGACTCAGATGAGCGCTACTTGCAGCCCAGGACAGATAGTGTCTCGTATGAGCGCTACGTGCTGCCAATCCTCTTTTATTTGCATGGTTTATCATACAGTCCATGTAGAACGTTGTCTCCAAAAGTGCATGTTTCACATAGAATGGTTAGGGACCTTATCTGTTTAGGTTTATGTACTTTTCTATTGAGCTATTTATATTCAGCTTATGGCATGATATTATATGTCTTGTTACGTCCCTCTGAGGACTTGGTGATTTCTCCAGGTGTGTTTTATGACTCCTGCAGGTGCTCTACCTAAGGCCATGACTTGCGCTCTATTCCGTCGAGATGTTACTTTTGGATCGTCATCCCCTTCGCTCGACCAAATCACTTTCTTTGTATATTTTTTTCTATTTAAATTAGTTGGTAGTGAATTTGTCTCCGTCCAACGATTGTATACATGACAAACTCAAAGTTGCTTTTATATCATTATTTATCTTCGTGAATGAGATTTAGTGTCCTGGCTTTCTACATTTTACAGCTTATGTATACATACGAGCCTTTCATTTACTCGTATATATACAGCTGGCATGATCCGTTTCTAGTCCTTCTATTTTGGGACTGGGTTACATGTCCCCCTCTTTCCCCTCCAACTTCCATCCCTACCCCCACCCCCACCGCCACCCCACCCTACCCCACCCCCACCCCCACCCCCACCCCTCCTCTTTCCCCTGCGCCTACCCCCACCACCGCCCCCACATCGGTTGCTCCACCCCACCCGCGCCCATGGCTACACCCCCCTTCTCTCTCTACATACAGCGACGGCGTCAGCAGCGCTAGCGCGCGAAGAGAGGGGGTTGCGGGGCGGGGGTAGCCGGAGGCGGGCAGGGGTGGAGTAGCTGAATGAGGGCGGAGGGGGGGGGGGGGAGGGGATCAGCCGGGAGGGGGAAAGAGGGCAGCAGCGAGGGGGTGGGGTGAGAAAGGCAGGGATAATTTGGGTATTAAGTTGAAAAAGTCGAATAGTTTAGGGAATCAAGTTGTAATTTAGTCTAATATATATTAAATTTTATTATATATATATATATATATATATATATATACTCAAAAAGTTCATTAAAAAATAAATTTAAAAAAATATGTTATTTATTTTCATTTTTTTGAAAGCTCGACTCGATGGGCCAGTGACATTTCCTAAGCGCTAAAAAGTATCGGTTTTTCTTATGGGCCAACCCGGAACTTGGTCCAAAACCGGCACATGCCCGGCCAGATAATAACGATTTTAGATTTTTATCGAATTCTGGGTGGCACTGGATTTGTGTTAAGGTTTACATGATCCGATCCGTTCTTCATCGCGGACTGACCAAGCCTGGTCCAGAACCCGATTAAAACTGAATCCGGTCCAGTCCGGTCCAGTCCGGTCCGGTCCGGTCCGATAGACACCTTGAAGCACTAAGCTACTCGAGAGGACAAAGTAGTAGGGGGACATATAGTGGGAGAAACTGCATAATTAGGTCATTGACATCCACGCACGCTGCACCTTGTGAGCAAGCAGTTGAGCAAACATGCGCAAATTGAGCTATCATTCTCGACACCAACTGCAACATCCGCTTTAGTGTCGTTCGCGTGTTTTTTCCTTTTTTTTTTGTGGGCTTAAGAAAAGACTAAGCATCGTCACAAAGCTCGTTATTGTCCTACCAGAACTAGAACCGATCTATATAGCAAGTTGTTATATGGAACAAATGAAAAAGCAAGAGACAACACACAGTCCAGAATAAATAGAATGCACTCATAGCTGTCATTATATATAAAACCGGCCAAGAATTTTTTTTTTTTTTAGTTTTTTTCTTTTTCTTAAATTAATTTAATGTCGATGATAATCTATATATAGGGGTGGCCAGCAGAAAGCATATCAATGTCGGAGGTGTATTATACTTGCCATGTGAAAAAGTACTATCCCTTTTCTTTTTTTTGGTCATGAACACGTTTCGGATTCGCACCAGATGTTTGTGCTTCCCGCTCTTGGAAAACCCCCTCACTAATAAGTGAGTGCGTGCCATAGAAATCTGTCAAGCTTATCATCATGTTTTAAAACTCAGACCTGAGATCGATCATCGATGTGATCAGAATGAGTTAAATCAAATCAGCCCGACCAGTAAATTAATTTGACCTCCTTTGGTTCACTGGAATCATAAAATCGGAAAAGAAAACTCATTATTTTTTTTTTTATGTTTGGTGCTAAAGTAATTGAGAAGGAAATAAAAATAATTTCCAATGTAAAAAAAAAATTATGGAAAAAAAGTTTCCAAACATCCAAGTAAGGATTCATATTCTATCTTTTAAGTATTTATTTTTTCTTTCAATTTTTTTTGACATTTTCAAACACACAAAAAAAAATCGATAAAAATTTGTAATATTCGAAAGAAAGAAAATACAAAGTATTTGGTTTCTTTCCTTTGCTTTCTGCATTTTCTTTACTTTCCGCAAACCAAATGCAATCTTACATTAATGCATCGTTTGGTTCACGGGAATGAATGGAAAGAAAATCAATTCTTTAGTGTTTCTTTTACTTTGGAAAGTTATAATTTTCATTAAAAAAAAATCGATGTTTGGAAATGCGAAAAAAAATAAAAGTGAATACTTAAATGTAGTAAAATGGTTCTTTGCTTAGATGGATGAAATCATTTTTCTCACTAATTTTTCTTCCATTAGAAATCATTTTATATTCCTTCTCAATTCCTTTGGCACCCAAACATAGTAAATTAATATTTCTTTTCCCAACCACATGATTCTGCAAACTAAACGAGGCCTAAATATAGAAAAATATTATTTGCCCTCCAAAATATTCCTTCGAAGTATTCTTCCTCATTATGTGACAACTTACGTGTCGTCTTACATGACAGCTAACAAGACAAATTTTAATATTAATAAAAAATTAAAATAAACATTAAAGGTTAAAGGTTAAAACTAAAATTAATATTAATATTAATATTAATGTTAAAATTAAAAAATGGATAATAATTTTTTGGTTTAGAATTTGTAATGTCAGATGTCAAGTCAGCTGCCACGTAAGAAGGAATAAATTGAAAGAACATTTTGGAGATACGAATAATATTACTATTAAAGATACATAACTACGCAAGTGCATATAAGTTTTTTTTTTTTTTTTTTTTTTTGAGCAAACAGATTAATAACATTCATTCAAAAGAAACAACAGAATTGCAAACAGTACTCTCACGAGTAACCAGAGTTTCTATACAAGTAGGAAGCATATCATAAACTTGCAGAAGATTCATAGAATCATGAATCAAGGAATGGGAAGCCAATGTATGGGCACATACATTAGCACTCCGTTTCACATAAGAAAAGATGGTATCCTTATGAATACTAAGAAATCTTTTTGCATTGGCAATTCTATGACGAGCAGTCCAGACTGAGGATTCCTCCTGAAGATTGATAGCATCGATGAGGACTTTGCAGTCGCCTTCCACTGTTATGTTCGTCAGTTGGTTTCTCTCCATGAGTACAAGGGATAGGTGTATCCCAAGAGCTTCTGCTTCAATCGGATTGCCGCCAAATTGACATTTTGAAAATGCAGAAATGAAAGACCCTTGTGAATCTCGCAGAATTGCAGATGCTGCCATTTTGCCATCCAAGTATGCGCCATCAAAGTTGATTTTGAATCTCCCTGGATCAGGTGGTCTCCAAAGAGCAGAAATGGGTGAAATGGTTGAACACGGATTCGTAGAAGCAGGGGTTGAACCGCACACTGATTCATATTTTCCTTTGAGAACCATTGCATCATGAGAAATTTTGGTGCTACTGATCGTTGAATGATTGAAAATGTAACTGTTTCGTGCCTTCCAGATTGACCACAGCTGATACAAACATCTTGTGATTGTATCCTTATCACCATCTTTAAGGATTTTAGATAGTAATGCGGATATAGATGTAAGAGGGTGGATCAGATTTGAGATTGCAGGAATATATACTTTGCCAAGATGCACCTGAAATTGAACAATGTAACATAAGGTGGTTAGTAGTTTCATCACATACCTTGCAGATGGGACATGTGGCTTCTATGTCATTGATACGACGATGGATATTGGATTTAGTGGGAAGAGAGTTTGTCAGCACTCGCCATGCGAATAAGAGAACACGAGGATAAATATGAGTTTGTTTCCAAAGGATCTTCCAATCCTGAAATGTAGTATCGACAGGAGAAGGGGATGCAGGATGAAGTCTCTCATAAATAGCCCTATAACCCAATTTTGTGGTAAATTCCCCATTGACTGTGTGGATCCAGACGAGCTTGTCATGAGTACAATTCCTTGATAATGGTATTTTGAGGATAGCCTGAGCTTCATGAGCAGGAAAAAGGATGTAGATGAGATGTTCCTTCCAGGTATAAGAGTCACCATTAATCAACTCTGCCACAGTTTGGATTGCTCGATAATCAACATCATAGCCAGATACTCTGTTATTTGGCAAATCCGGGACCCAAGGCTCTGTCCAAATATTAATATTGGAACCATTCCCAATCGACCAGATCACATTACCATGAAGGAAATCCCTGCTTTTCAAGATACTAGACCATATACAAGATGAGTTGGAAGAAGGAGTGACAGACCAAAAGTTAGAGGAACGAAGATATTTGGATCGAAGAAGTGAGGCCCAGATGGAGTTGGGATCAACAAGGAATCTCCATTATAGTTTAAGCAAGAGAGAAAGGTTCGAAATATGGGGATCACGGATACCCAAACCACCAAGAAATTTTGGTTTTGTGAATAATGACCAAGGAGTAAAATGCAATTTACGAGTGTTGTTGTTTGCTCCCCACCAGAAATTCCTTTGGTGTTTAGATAAAGAATTAGTGACTGATTTAGGGATGGCATAGGAAGAGAAATGATATATGGGAAGGGAGGACAAAGTTGACTTGATGAGGGTAGTTCGAGCTGCGTGAGATAGACAACCACTCTTCCAACCACTTAATTTTTGAAGACTAGAGTTGATAAGATCAGAAAAAGTTCTAGTACGAGATTTTGGTTGCAGGATTTTGTGGTCAAGATATGTGTCCCATGGGTCCATGGACTTGACACCAAACAAGTTTAAGAAGAGATTACACATGTAAGGGTCGATGTTCTTGGAAAGAAACAGAGAGGACTTCTCAAAATTTATACGTTGTCCCGACCAGTTCTCAAAACATTTAATGATGATTTTGGCTTGTGTAATATTATGAAAAGAACAAGAACCAAATAATAGTAAATCATCAGCAAAAGCAAGATGAGAAAAAGATATGGAGCAATGTCTCAGTTTAAAACTGTCATACAGGGAATTTCTCTCCATGATGAGAATGAAGGTGGATAAAACTTCCATGCTCATGATGAATAAGTAAGGACTTAAAGGGCAGCCCTGTCGAATACCACAGGATGGCTGAAAACTCTTGGTAGGTTTGCCATTAACAAGAACAGAGAGAGAAACAGAGGTAATACATTCCATAATGAGTTCACGAGATTTGCCAACAATCCCAAATCCCTCTAAGGCTTGGCTTATAAGACCCCAATGCAAACGATCATAAGCCTTAGACATGTCCAGTTTTAAAGCAAAAGAACCATTATTAGGACCTGCTTTAGAAATGGAGTGAAGAATTTAATGTGCCAATAAGACATTGTCACCAATATACCTTCAAGGAACAAAGGCATTTTGTAAGGGATTTATGATGTGATGAAGATGAAGACGTATTCGATTGGCTAAAATCTTGGTGATGACTTTATAAAGGACATTACAAAGGGCTATAGGACAAAATTTAGAAGGAGAAATAGGATTTTTAGTTTTTGGAATCAATGCAATGTATGTGTGGTTAAGGAGAAATGGCATGGAACTCGAATTGAAGAATTGTTGGATGAGAAGTGTTACCTCATGACCGATAATATCCCAGTTATGTTGAAAGAAAGCAGCAGGAAACCCATCAGGGCCAGGGGACTTATATGGACTCATATTCTTGATGACAGTGTGGATCTCATCACTGGAAGGAACAACAGAAATACCTTCATTATCAATGGCATCCAGACGTGCAAGTTCATGAATAATGTGACCAGGGACTTGTTGATGCAAGGAAGTCTTGAAACGGTCTCGAAAATGGGCTTCAAAAACATTAGATATGTCCATCTGGGAAGTTAACATAGAACCATTATCTGCTCTTATGGACTGAATGGCATTCCTGTGCTTTCTAATTGTGGCAGATAGATGAAAAAACTTAGTGTTCTTATCTCCTTATTTCAACCAGGAAATGTTAGACCTCTGTTTCCAATATAAGTCTTTTTGATAGAGCAGTTTATTGAGCCATATCTGATTGTTTTTCTCTTCAGTATAGAGATCATCAGATGGAGGGAGATTCTGAATAGTGAGTAGACGTTCTTGACAATGTTTGATATCAAGATCAAGATTTCGAAGCCTGGATTTCCCCCACCTATGTAGTTTAGGCAATAAATTCCTTAACTTGGGCAGAAAAGATTGGTGACAGTTAGAATTCCACATCTCCTGGATCACTGAATGATAATCTGGTTCATAAACCCAGGCAGCCTCAAATCTGAGTGGTGAACGATGCTTGATTAAAGAGATGTTTAACTGCAATAAGATCGGGTTGTGATCACTGTTGAGGCAAGGTAGATGTAAGATTCCTGCTTTAGGATATAAGGAGAGCCAGTTAGAATCCGCCATAGCCCGATCTAATCTCTCAGCTACATTACAACTGGGAATTCGACGATTATTCCATGTGAAAGCAGGGCCTGAGTAGCCAATATCCATAGCACCAACATTGTTAAACCATTTGATGAAGGACTTGTGATGATGATAGTTAAAAGAAGAGCCCCCACGTTTCTCTGAAGGATCGAGAATGGAATTACAATCACCAATGCTTAACCATGGTGTAGGAATAGATTGAACCATGATTTCCAATTGATTCCAAAAATGTGGTCTATTAGAGACCAAAGGAGGACCATATAAGAAGAGAATGTGCCATGAAAGGGTATCAACAGAATGAAAGGAAGTATGGATATGATTCATAGAGGATGAGATGATAGATATGTTAATATCAGCCTTCCAACAGAGAAGCAAGCCACCCGACAAACCAACAGAGGACAAAGCATGACAGTTAGGATAACCAAATTTAGTAGCTAAGGACGAAGCTATATATGACGAGCACCTAGTTTCTGATAAGAATATAATACTAGGATTAGATGCCCGGAGAAATGAATTAATAGTACGAATTGTCGGGTCATTTCTCAAACCCCGACAATTCCAAGAGAAGATCATTGAGTAGAAGGCTGTTGTAGGCCAGCCGCGCCTTCAGTATCACTGTTATCGACAAGCAATCTTTTATAAGGTCTGGAAGGAGATAACATAACATCATCTAAACAATCACGAACTCGTTTGGTGAAATTTCTGGAAGTAGGCACAGTGAGCATTGGAACATAGTGACTCTCTAAATGATGTGATGAAGATTGAGGAACAGCAACAAGGTCGATTAATGGTGGAGTAAGAGATGACAGGAGCGAGGTGAAGGTATGAGTGATGGTTGGCATAGGAATGGAAACAGGACATATTTTTGTAGTTTGTTTTGAACTGGTGGAAAATGGAGTCGAAGAGGATGGTTTCTTGCATTGAGTAATGGAACTGAAATCAGTGATGTTATGAGACTGTGGAATAGAGGTGTGAGAAGATGCTGAAATAGGTGAAGAGGAATTGAGAAAGAATGATTGGGTTTGAGTTAGGGTAGGGAGCTTGTGGAGATGAATGGAAGAAACAGGGAAAGTGGATTCAGTTAAAGTGGATTCAGTTAAAGAAGGAGGTTTAGTGTTAACAATAGCAGATACACCACTATCAGGAATATGGTTACTGTTAGACGTATCAGACATAATATGTGCAGGGGGTAAAAATGTGAATGATGTGGTGAGAGGATAGTCTATGGATGATCTAATGGGAGAACAGTCCGTGGATGATGTGGTGGGAGGATTATGGTTAGTTAGAACATGAGGAATAGTAGGTAACTGAAGAGAAGTGGGGAATAGGATTTCCGGGTCAGGAAGAGTAGGTGGGCTGAATGTTTCCGATACTGGTGGAGTGGTGGATGGTATCACAGGAACCGTCGCCGGAGAGCTGGTGGTGGAAGGAAATTCCGATTGTGGGGCGGATGATACATGAGCAGGGCCAGCTTTGGTCTTGGATTTGGAAAATTTAGCTGCATAATTGACACATATAGAGAGATCCAGTCTTTTATCGAGCAAATCCAAAATTTGTTTTTTCTGATCTTGACTCCAGGAATCATCAATAGAAGATTTGAATTCTAAATGTGTAGGACAATGTGTGACTCCATGCCCAAGTCGTCCACAGAATTGACAAAACTTTGTGAGTCGTTCATACCTCAACTTCACTGTGCAGTATGTGTTATTGCCCATAGGTACCCTAATTTGCCTGAGGAGAGGATCAGCAATGCTAATATGAACACGGGCTCGAGCAAATAAACTCCAATTTGAAGCTTCATGAAGTAAAATAGGCTTCACAATACCAACTCTTGCCGCCAATGTGGAGATATACTCAATTGTAAGAAGATTAACAGGCAAGCCATGGAATTGAATCCAAAATCTAGAGAACGAGTACTCACTCGGAAGCTTGTTTGGAAGACATTTTTCAATGAGAAGGAGATGCTTATTAAACTTCCATGGTCCACCATCCAGAACAAAGTCGAGATCATCAATACTTTCGAATTTAGCAGAGAAGGAATCATCAAAGTATTCAGAAACTTTAACCTCATCTGTACGCCTCCACATTTTTGAGATTGTTGCAGAAACCACATGGCTTGGATATTGTTTCCTGGTAAGGATCTTGAAGAAGAGAAACTTTTGCCATTCGGCCTGAGGATTGTGGGGAGATGTTATGGAGGATTCAGGATTGGAAGAGGAAGAGGAAGAGAGGAGAGTACCAAGTTTTCCCAAGACTTCGGTGAAGGTGTTAGCAGTTATGTTATCCATGAGAAGGAATATGAAGAGATGGAACGGACAGTATGGAAATTTGAGGGACAACCTATCTATAATAAATGGTAGAAGAAAGGACGAAGGGAGAAGAAGTGTATTAACAGGAAGAGAAGATTGAAAGAGGAGATGAAAATCCAAAAGAGGAGGAGGAAAATCGCCATTGGGGAGCATGGCGAGGCTGACGTAATAAAGCGCGCTTAAGTGCATATAAGTTACTTGGACATTCTTCATGTTTACTGTTGTAAATTTAGTCCCAAAAAAATATATTATATATTAACTTTGATTGCATGCAAAATCCAAAATAAAATTTTTAAATCTCGATTAAATTGATTCAAAATACAATTGGTCAGACAGTTCGAATTTTGACGGACCGGGTTGACCGGATTTCATCTGGGGATATTCATGTCGTGTATGATCAGTATGACTGCATAATAAATTTTCAGCAGCCATATCTGTCATAATCGTTCTGCTATACTGCAGTAATTTGCCAGATGCCTCATCTTGACGAAATCTGAATACAAATGAGCTGATGTGTCGCAAAATAAATAACAAGCTAATCCTTTCTTGTGTATGGCATAAACTCTGTAAACTTGCAAAACTTGACATTTGGATAAAAGAACGACAACATTGATCTATTCTAGTATTCTTAATCAAGCAGATAATAGTCCTCTACTCTTTAGCTACAAAATATGAATTTTAGAATGCAAATTTTATTTTTGAAACTAATATCTCCTCTAAATTAAACTCAGCACCATGAGAAGAAAATAGAATGAAAAGAAAAAAAATTGAATTTTTTATTCTTTTCTTTTCTTTAAAAAATTATAATTTTTATTTTCAGTATTTGGAAAGACTATGAATATAGGCAGAATACATATTTAAGGAGACATAATTTAGTCATAATTTTTTGTAATAAATAGGGAGAGAATTTTTTTCTTTATCTTTTCTTTTGGGAACTATTTTTTTCATACTATTTTCATTTGGCATCCAAAACAATTTTTTTCTTCCTTCAAAATTTTGATTCCGCGAACCAAACGTGATCTAATAAATAACACAAAGAAGCCAAACTTGGCTGTTGAATCTAATGTCCAAATTTAATAACCCCAACTTTTTTCATAACTGCCAATCAGTTGCGCAATAGTTTTCATTAAAGTGGTGCATACTTATGAATGAATGGACAACAAATTGCTTTTTTTTAAGGTGTGCATTATTTCATGGACATATATAAATTCCGATCTCTCCTAACTCTCTACTTCAGAACCAATGATTAGAATTACATTTTATTAATCAACCAATTTGCAACATCCATCTCTTAGCTTATCCAAGGCTTGAGCCTCACCCACTTATCAGTACTTTGGTGTATCAAGTTACTTAGTATTATATATATAATGCATGCAATATTAGTGCTAATTATAATAAATTAAAACTAGGAACTATAAATTATAATGCATGAAAGATTTGTAGAAAATTGTTCGGAGTTCACAATAATATTATGTAGCTAGTTGGAGATGTGAAGAGTGGGTACATCTGACTCGGATACACCATTCATGATTCAGAATATTATTCTTGTGATCGATTCTACAAAAGGTTATTTATACGAGCTATTTCTAAGTTTGAATTTATAACATAAATATTCTTACTTTTAAACTAATTATACTGACGGCTTTCATTTTATGTTTATTACATGGGATATTTTTATTTTAAAATTTTAAAAAATATATAATACTAAGTATCCATATTCTTTAAAAAAAATCTAAAGGAAGGAATGATTAATATAATAAGTTTAAAAGTAAGAGTATTCCATGTTATGAATTCAAAACCTAAAAGTATTTAGTATAAATAACCTTTCTACAAATTTAATATTTTACTTGTTTTCTTCATTTTTGACAAATTATTCTTATAGGTTTTTGAGGTGGGGAGCAATGAGTACTATGAACAAAAAGTGTTGCATCCTTTATTTCACTTCTTGTTTTTCTGAGTGGATATGTATTCAATTGCTTTCAGGAAAGAGATGCTAATGAGCTAATAATATCAGAATGTCAGAATCACAAAAAAGGGACAAAGTGAAGACTGAGGACACTTTCATACAGAAATTTTCAACTACAGATTGAAGTTCTAAGAAATTGTATGAGAAGACCAAAATTTAAAAAAATTATTTAGAAAAAAAAATCAAAACGACTGTGTTTATAGATATTATAATATATATATATAATATATATATATATATTTATATATCCGTAAAATATATATACCCGTAAGTGGTATTTGTAATAGAGATGTACTTAGCAAGGACGTTTTCTTAAATGTTTTTAATATTTTCAATTTTCTTTAACAGCCACTAACATCCATCAATGAACAAAAATTAAAAAAGAAATCAAAGAGAGAGATACACCCTTGCTAAGAGGAGAGAATGATATTTGTTATAGAAATACATTCCATATATATATATATTATATATATAATATATCTATTATATATATATATATATATATATATATATATATATATATATTATAATATATACTAGCATATGTGCACATGTCTTGCACGTATTTTAATATTTCTTAATTAGTTTAGAAAGACTTTTTAGGAAGACCAAAGGGTAGTCTTTCTAATTACTAAGTTGTCCTTATTAAATTAATGAACTATTTTTAATTAGTATAAGTATGTAAGGGTATTTTCGGAATTCAAAAGTTTCACCATCAAAGTTTTCCTATTATATATATATATATATATATAGATATATATATATAATATATATATATATACTTGCAAATGATCTCTAGCCTAGTGGTTAGAGATGCATGCGGCCCAAGTGGTCGGAAGTTCGAGCCCCAGTAGAGGCGAGTTCGCCACAATTACCCATTGCTTCAAAAAAAAAAATATATATATATTAATATATAATATATCTATATATATCTTATATATATATATATATATATATATATATTACTTTATGTACTTTATGTACTTTTCAAATAAAGGGAAAAAAACATAAAAATCATAAAGAACATAAAATATAAAGGCCATTGCCAAGGACATTTTTGGGGTTAATTTTGGCCAAAACTTCCTTAAGGAAGACATTTTTTTAATATTATTTTAGATTTTAAGAGATTTTTTCTTCAAGTTAATTTTTTTTAAAGATACGCCTTAGCGAGGACTTTTTTTTTTACTATAGAGTATTTTTCCTTAAATAATGTTTTTTTAAGAAACATCCTTTTAACAGGGCGTTTTTTTTTTCTTTTTATATGAAAGCTTTTTAAAGTAAATTTTTTAAGGAACATCGTTAATAAGGATCTTTATGTAGAGTTTTTTTTTTTCTGAAAGTAAAAAAAATTAATAATTTAAAGAGGCTCCCTTAACAAGGGTTTTTTCCTCTCCAAAAAAACATCCTTTGGACATTTATTTTCAAACAATATAGAGAATATACCCTTTGAGCATTTTAAGTGCAATACATTTTTTTTTTTTTTTCTTGGTGGTTTATCACACTTTAGAAAGGTTCAAAAGGGCTCAATTGCTTTCGTGGTACCCCCAAGTTATACCTAATTAACAAATGGTACCTAATTTATTATTGCTTACTTCGTAGTAACACAACTTCTAATTAGGTGTTTC
>JANAVB010016996.1:0-25685 GCA_029216955.1 Iris pallida | reverse complement strand
AACTCTGCAAATGTACTGAAAATGTGATCACATTGAACTCTGCAAATGTACAGAAAATTGTACTGCTCTGTGATCATTTTGAACTGCAAATGTACTGAAAATGTACTCAGTTTATGTGAAATTGTATGTGCTCATTTTGAACTCTGTAAACTTATTTTTTTTGCTGAAAATTGTACTGCTCGACCACTAAATGTCGAACATCATTCTTCTGTTCGGCAGTTACAGGTCGAACAGTATGGTCATGTCCGACCTGTAATGGTCGAACAGTAGAGTCTTGTCCGACCTGTAATGGTCGAACAATAGAGTCTTGTCCGACCTAAAATGGTCGAACATTAAAGGTCTGTTCGACCTGTCACTGTCGAACAGTAGGCTTTTGTCCGACCTGTAATGGCCGAACAGAAGGATTTTGTACGACCTGTTATGGTCGAGCAGTGTAATTTTCAAGAGTGCAGAATTGAACATCTCAGTACATTGAACAATACAGTACATTGAAAAATACAGAACAGAAGGATTTTGAACAATACAGTACATTGAACATCTCATAAAAATACAGTACATTGAAAAATATAGTACATTGATCTTATCATTGAAAAACATAGTACATTGAACATCACATAAACTGAGTTTCACACTAATCGTCCAAACTAATCGGATCACCATCAGCATGTGAGCTTTTTGAGGGAACACTTTCACGATACTTTTCAATCCGTTGTTTATAAATTTCGCCCCAACCAGCAGCACATGGAAGACGCAGAGTAGACCATCTGTTGATAATGGTGGTAGTGGTGCGTCTGAGGACAAATTTACCTGCATACAAATTTACGTGCATGTAAACGATGAAATGATACAACATCAAACTTACATTAGAAAATAAACTTTACCAGGATGAAATGATTGGTATCAACAAAAGCCATGCATACAAGCCGAGGGTTGGCTGGAACTTCTGTCCTCATGGGTAGAAACATAACGTTGACATCACCGTGCATGTGAACGATGGCCATGTTGTAGGCCGACGCCGCCAAGTAGTACATATCGGGAAATGACCACCAGTACTTGCGGTCAAAAATCGGGGCTACGAAGCAATTCAAAGATCAAGTACCTGTTTTGGAGACCCCCTAATCAAGTTGCATCTGTCGTATATATCTCCCAAGAGTGTGATCTCTTGGATGAGATCACTACGTACTTTTGGCCAAGATTCCTCCCCCAGCCCTAGTGCATGGGCAATGCATCGATAACCACAATGACCATCCCCTATTACATTTTCCGTACTCAATACATACGGATGATGTTGAGGTGGAACTTGTCCTATATACGCAATATCGGTGGCATTGCGTGATGACTTCCGTCGAACATGTTGCTTTCCCCTTCGGATAGAAGTGAACATTGGTTTTGCCGAAGAAGGTCCATCGAGCATTATAGTTTCATCCAAAGGTGAACAACTATCATGAGCAGACTCAACAATTTCAAATTTGCTTGGTTCACGCTTGGTCGAATGTGAAGTGCGGATTTTCGTTTTACTTGGCCTACCACGAGGTCGTCTGTAGCCCACTGGTTCAAGCAGTGAAGATGTCGAAGGAACTGATATCTCCCGAAGTCTTTTCAGCATCAACAACCTTTGAGCATCGGTAGCCGCATCGAACATATGATTAATAGTTCCCATGGTCTCCACCCAACGACTTCGGACATCTGCATCAGCTGCACTGGTTGGAGGGTTCATAATCCAACTTCGTCCAAAATTTGTCAACCATATCTAACTGGATAACCTGTCCATCCCGTTTCAACACTGCAAGTTCATGTGCACAAGGCAACCCGCAAGTTCTCCTTAACACACAACCACAAAGGAGGGGATCTACACCGGTATTATCTATACCCTTCATCTCCTCGAATATCCTACCAAGTGCATGATGAGACACCAATCCTCGGATATTCTTAAATAGAGGGGAACTATAACGATGTGGTGCCACGTTAAGGCTCATCTCAAATGAGGCCTTAATTTGGTTGTGTTGAGCGATCAACAAATCATGTATCCTGCTCCATGAGATCTCAAAATTGGATTGACTAGTGCCCAACTGTTTTTTCAATTTTGCATGTGCACTCTCCGCCCTGTGAGTATGAAATTCATACAGTCAAAATCGTACATTAAAACGTAATTAACATTAATATATGCAAACTATGGTCTAAAGATAAGTACCTGCTACTTGTCGTGTTCTCAAAATGCATCACATTATTAGTCCAACAAGAAACAAATCTTTCTTTAAACGGCTCAATCCAATTCTTAATGGCATAGTTAACTGCTTTTGGATAATCGTGGAAATCTTGCTCCAATCTTCTAAGTAACTCATTAAATCTTGGTTGATCTTCGGCAAGAACCAAAGAATTCCATGAGTTGTTAAAAGAATCCCACTTCTCCTTGGTACGAAACAACTTCTTGCAGTTGGCCAATATATTCTTGCTAATATGCCACCGACATAGCAAGTGTGTGGAGCTGGGGAACGTAACGCTTATAGCATTCATAAGTGCTACCTCACGATCAGTCACAATCACCTTCGGTAAGCATGATTGATCCACTAATCCTTTAAGCGTACTAAGCGCCCATATATAATTATCCTCCCGCTCAGCCTCCATATAAACACATGCCACAGAAAATGTAATATTTGTGGATGTGACCCCTACTACTTCCAATAGTGGCATCCTGTACCTGTTTGTCTTGTAGGTACAATCCATCAATAAAATATTAGGAAAAGCCCGCAACAAATCCACGCTTCTCGGGTGAGCATAAAATAGATCCTTCACTTTATCGGTTTGCTCACATCTCCTATCTAAATAGTAGTACTTTTCTGAGTCCAGCTTACCCAACAAGTACTGCATTTGAGACAGGCCCCCATGCTCGACAACTCTATGCTTTTGTCGAGCATTGTAAATTGTCTTCAATGTCGACTCATTCTCGCCAAAGGATTCCTTCAATGTGCTCAATATATTTTGGCCTTGCATTGTTCTTCGATAAGTCTTTGACAAGTTGATCTTCACTCGGTGTTAGTCGACCGGCATATGAGTGTCCAACCAAATTGCGTCCGAGTGGGTGATTATGCGAGCCGCATACAACAGTCAATGACCACTGTCCTAGGTCATTGAATTGCACTCCTTTCAATTGAAACGGACAGTCACATTTCTTCGTCCCCGTAAGCTTTTCCCGTCTTGCCTTCTTCGCAATGTTCGCCGAATTTGTTTCAGCAACTTTAGTCTTGGGAGGCCGATATTTACCACCGCGCTCACAAGCCAAAACTATCCGAGCCCGCCTTCCATCCCCGCTATCGGATCGTTTAACCAAAACGACCATATTATGACGTCTTCCTACCGTCTGTGCCCACCTCAACAACGATTCACGATCATCAAATATCTCTTCCGTCTGAAATTCTTCTGAAAAATCCACTTTTCATACATGGGAAAGTTGACAATGCTCAATTCATTGTTCATTCCAGTGTCATTTGAAGAACTATCCTGAAAAGAACAAGACCCACACTTTACTAAGTTTGAAAAAAAAATTCAAAAACCACAGTGCTCGACCATTACAGGTCGTACAAGCATCTTCTGTTCGACAGTAACAGGTCGAACATGTCGAATAACGTTCGACTAAACAGGGTCGGACAATATAAGAAACGTTCGACAACATTAGTCGAACATCCCTATTATGTTCGACAACAAAAAGTCGAACAGAACATAAAATGCGCGACGAACACGGTCGTGCATATCGCGAATTTTTTTTCTAGGTTCTCGTTTGGAACGATTCTCATACTAATTTTAATACTTGAAAACGAGCAAGAAGGAGGAAAGAGTACGTACATTGTGTCTTCCAGATGGACCACCTTCCTCCATGATGGCTTCTCAACTTAGAAATTTTCTAGGGTTTTAGGGTTTTGTTGGAGAAGATGATGAAAGAAGAAGAATGAGGAGGAGGATGATGGTGGGGTGTAATGAGAGAAGTGTTGGAAAGGATGGAAGGCTGATGGGGTGTGGTGGGTGTGGGGTGTGAAAATGAGATAAGGGTATAATAGTCATTTCACATTGAAGTCATTTATAACTAAATTAACTTGGGGTGTGCTTAGCAAAGCTTGGGGTGCGTTTAGCCGTGCCCATTAATATTATCAAATATAACCTTATGGCCAAACAATATATTTTTTTCCCCACTTTTGTTTCGTAACAAAAAGAAAGAAAAGAAAGACCGACGAGGGGTCTAGAAGAGAGCAGTTGGCGCCCTTTACTTTATATTTCCCGCCATCAGCCCCTCAATAAAATCCCTAACCCTAATTATTCTGGTGCACTCCGTACACTCCTTCTCTCCGATCCGCCATTTCTCGGAGCCTCCACTTCTTCCAAGTAAGTCTCTCTCTCTCTCTCTCTCTCAGAATTAGGGTTTTTCAAGTTGATTCGGATCATGATCTCAGAAATCATTTGCACAGCTGCTCAATTTTTTCGTAGTCCATGGATTCAATAATTATAGTTTCGATTCGCCATGCAAGAGCGAATAGCGTAAAAATAACGTCCGATGCGGAATATTTGTGTGGAAACCATGTGGTTTTTTTTCTCTCTCTAGATATTCAAGATTAGTGGAGGAGTATTTGTTCCATTCATGGAGGAAGTGTTCATTCGAACAGTAGTCGTTGATTCGCGGAGAAATTCTCCGCTTTAGAACGGAAGGGAAGACAATAAAAGTAGAAAGAATTCTTCTTCTTCCTTTTTGGTACTTGCACGATAGGTGTATGACTATATGCGGAAGAACCAGAAATCAAGCCAAATTGGTTATTCCGAAGATTCTATTGAAGAAGGCATTCATGATTCCGACAAGCTTCGTAAGTCTAGATGCGCCCCCCCACCCCCCCCCCCCCCCCCCCCCCACCCCCCCCCCCCCCCCCCCCCCCCCCCCCCCCCCCCCCCCCCCCCCCCCCCCCCCCCCCTCCTTGAAGACTCATATTGAAATTAAATATTAATGCACAATGCACCATTCTATTCGACTTTGTGGCACCATTAAAGTGCGGTAAGCATCTTGTCACGGACTCAGTGTTTTTGCCTACGCTTCGTCGCTTACGGTGCACTATATCCGTACTCGAAAACTCGTAGCCTTCCGGACCCGTTTAGCTAGAATGCTAAGTAATTAGAGATAGTGGAGCAATATTGGACTTGTAACTATTCTTTCATTAACTTGAGGATGCTTACAAGTTTCGGTGGTGAGGAACAAATGAGTCTCTCACTTATTTATAAGGTCCCATATGGCTTACAAAAATCTTCTGGAATTGGCATATTCCATGAATTATTCTAAAAATTCTAGAGCCTAGATATTTACAAGAAAACTTCTAGTCTATCCAAAAGATCATGGGTCATCTAGAAATATTTTGGGTCTTCTGAAAGATCTTGAGCCTTCTGGAGGATTCCACAATTTTCTAGAACATTCTGGAAGCTTCCAACGTAACCCGAGTCCGTGGTGAGTTATGCAAATCCGTCTCGGTGGGGTGCAACATTTTGGGCGTAACAGTCTGCTCTAGTAATTTACTCTGATGCAACACTTTTAGCCTAAGGTGTTGTTTGGTTTAAGTTTTAGAGGCTTGTGAATGAGTTTTGTTCCTTATCCATGTTTGGTAAGTCTGGTATTGAAAATTGGGAGGAAATATGGGAGCTTCAAAGTAAAACCCAAGGTCCCTTAGGGAATATTTTTTTGCTTTTCTGGAAATTTTGGTTGGGTGTATTAATTATAATTTTTTTGAATGGTAATACCCTCAATAACACCATATGTAGTTAGGTAATACTAGCATCATGAAATTAATGAAAGAGTATTTATGTAAAACTACAAATTAAGATTTATATTCCTGCTTGAACCAAATATAGGAATGAGAAAATTGAATTTTTCGGGCTACATATTCCCAACCTAACAAAACGTGTATGGAAATGTTGAATTCCTTTTCCATTGGAAGTGGATTCATAGGAATACAAAACCTTCATCCAAATGCCACCTTATTGTTGTTAGTGGGCTGAAGACTGAGACTTGAACTTTGAGTATATGCATGGTAAAGCAGGTTCTGATTCGGGTGAGTTGAAGTTGGAGTATATGCGTGGATAATGGGCACATTTCGATTATTAAAATATTAGAACCTAGAATACAAACTTTAATTGGTGCAAATTTGAGTTATTAAAATATTGGCAAACTTGTGTAGTGTGAATGTGTTCACTCTTAAAAAGATGTGTGAGTTGGAAGCCAGGAAACACGGACATTCCAAAAGACAGTGTCTTGCCAATTTCATGTCATGTCGGACACGTAATGTGCACGACACACACTCCAAAGTATACTAAGGAAACACCAGGGGTCGGCGCGTCCGTATCCTGTCGTGCTTGCGTTCATGTCCCTGCAACATAGACTAGAAGCATCGAACATTTGATTTTTTTTTTGTTGTTGTTGCTTTTTTCAGTGTTTCTTTGATGGACTGACTTCAATACAATTAACAAGAACGTTAAGAAGAAAGTATATGTATCAAATTATTGTGGCCATGAATCCATTTTCTCTATTCAGCTTTACCGAGGGTCATCTCCTATGTCACATTAATAAGCTTCATGTGTTCTTTTAACAGTTGTATTCCAGTCTCTTATAGCATCCTCCTGGATGCATCTACATAATCTCTATTTCACATCACCTTAATAATTCCAACAAGTTTTCTTGCATTATCCTCAATCGGAGCTACCTCCTCTACGCTATAATTGTACTCACTTTAAATATATTTTCTCTCATATTGCCTCTCATCCATCCCAACATTCTTCATTGAGCTACATAATAGTTTTTTGCTGCTTCACATTTAAATACATATATAACATTTGTCCTTGTATTCGTACAAACATTTTAGCTTTTAGGTTATCTGTCATCTTTACATCACTGTCTAGGTTCTATAAAATCATCCTCCTTACTTGATATATTTGGGTTTTGATTCTACACTTGCATTGATCACAAGAAGCAAAGATGGAAGGATTTTGCAATTTACAGTTGTCAAGGATAGAGGTTCGTAAACATAAAGGAACCTAAGTTTAAGGCTCACACAATTTTTACTAATGATTGTTTGCATCAATATTTTTAAGGATTTATATTTCGTACACTGCCGGTGGAGCTTGTTCAGATGGCTGCTGCTTTGTCCACTAATAACCATGCCTACGTGGCACCCAGTCATGGACACGTGGCATCCTTCCGAACTTGCCGATGAAGTTTTTGGACTCCACCTGCGGTGTATGAAATAAAATTCCCTCTTCTAAAAGGGTGGATAATAGCTAATCATCAATAAAAGTTTCAAATAATGACAATGCTACTCTTTGATTGTTGTACCTGAGAAGCTCAAATTATAAACTTTTTGGCATGTTGGATACTTTAGACACTTTGAGTACGTTTTGGCACTTAGAGAACACATTATCATATAAGGATGAAACCGGCTCAAAGTTCAAAGATGTCTTTTCACATGTCAGTAATTAGGTGCCTCTGAATATAGCCGAGTGGAGAAAATAGATTCACGTAGCCGACCCAAAAAATTGCAACAAAGGCTATGTTGCTCTGTTGTTGGTCAATTCAAATGTTCATTTTCTATAGAAACTTCTAGACACTCAAACACTTGACTTCTCCAAGTAAAACTGAACTTCGAAGTAGTAATATATTAGGTCTCTGTTGGTACTTTAGGTGAATAAATTTCAGTCAATGTCTAGGGTGGAATGGTGCTAAAGCTCTTTTATATGTCAGAAAATACTACCTGTTCCATGGGGGAAATGAGTAGCTTATTGTACTTATTTTGCTACTTAACAAAACTGATGCTGGAAAAGAATATCTTGCTAATTGTGGTGAAGAAGTATGAAGTTCATGTGTTGATACTTGATACAGAAGGAAATGTATAGGAAAAAAGAGTCGGTTTTGATATTCTGACGGCCTTAAGTGTTTGTGACACCTTTGAAGTTTCATATAATTGAAATATATAAGGTGCTATTCATTTCTAAGTTGTAAGGAATCATGTCCAACGCAGGTTTTGTCTTATAGCTATACTTGCATCGATGCTGTAGAACGACTTCTAAACTGTTCTCTCTATGCGCAACTGTTCAGCCTCACAAATTTATGCAAATATTGCTAACTTATACCTGCTAATAATCAATGAAAAGGAATGAGATCTAGTTTTTGAGAGAGCCATTTGATATTTGTTTAGTTTTAATGCTTATTTTCCTACAAAATATTCTTTCACGAGGAACAATTTGTAGCCCCTAAGTTAATAGTGACAAGTGCCATTAGAATAAGTTTCTGCTGTATTTGTATAGTTGTTGAGGAATAATTTGTACCCTCTTAAGTTATACTAGCAAGCTCCATCACGATAAGCTTCCGCTGTATAGTGCTAAAGAATGTTCACATTATCAGTTGCCTAAGCTTGTCATTTCTGAAATTTGTGCTGCTGACTGCCAATATTGTTTTTCAGATAATGGATACATCAAGCCCTGCAGTATTTGTTAATGCTGAAATTATGAAGATGTACTTAGGACGGAGAGTTCGAGCTGTTGTTCAGGTAATGAGAAATGAAGGTGGGGTCATCACTGGACAGTCAACAGATGGACAACAGTTAACTGTGAAGGGCTCACAAGGTTTCCCTGTGACACATTATGTGGAAGTTATTGGCATTGCTGATGGCAATCAATCAATTCGTGCTGAAATATGCACCGACTTTGGTGACAAATTTGGTAAAAGTTTCAGCCGCTTTGTTATTCTCTGTCAATATATTTCAGTTTTCCACTCTATTAACCTTATTCCGAGTATTTGAGTAATGATTTGTTAAAATAACTCTCATATTTTGTATGTTTTAACAATGTTATTCCTTTTCTTACTGGGAAACATAGGGTTGTAAGGGAAATGGTAAAGGGGCACATACAATCATATATGTTTTCTTTTATGCTTGGACAACAGGACAAGTATAAGTCATCATTAATATTGGGCAAGTTCATCGGTAAAACACAGTTATTGACTCAATTTGGATGGAGATACCCAACCATACGATGATATGGTTGCCAATAAAATATTGAATAGTAAATATAAATAGATAGATAAAACATGAACTCTTTATCTGCCAATGCGAAGAGGAAAGGTTGATGATACATTAAAGCGTGAAGATCTCAGTCTCCATCTGCACTATTCACAACTCCCGACACTTCAGTAACATATTCCCTAGATTTAATAATAGAGACTGAGCTTCTGCTGGATGGATGAGTGTTTCAGCAGATTTTGTTTGTCCATTTTTGTCTAAATAAATTTTCATCTTCATACCACCATTCATCAATTGCGTAGCTCCTTGGTGATTAAACTTCAAACCTAAGTGGGATCATGGGAGTCTGGGACTGCAGGTATGCTATGTCCTTATATAACATAAGAATGCATATTCATATCCTGTTTGTATTTTAGATGTCAAGCTAGTAAGAAATGCAATCTGTTTTGCTTAGCCTGGTATTATTTGATTACTAAATTGGAATATTGAATGAGAATGAATCGAAGAAATAAATATTAGATGTAAAGAAAAATTTTCAGTCCCCGCCCTCATCCATTAGTTCAGTCATGAAAAAGTGATAGGTACTTTTTGATCAGAGATATCTGTTTATAACCTTATGGGTTCAGCCTGGCTTACCAAATTGACAGTTGTTGGTAATATGGGGCAGTTACTATCGATGTGTTTTCCAATTGAATCTTTTTCAATTTACTGAAATTCAACACACAATTTTCAATGCTCAACAGATACATTATTCATCAGTTCAAAAAAAAAAAAAACAAAAAAAAAAAAAAAAATCAAAACAGGTCTAAGGCGTTCTAGCGTTACTTTGACCCCCTATTCATTTGCCCTTTTCTTATGCAATAGTAGTACGAGAAGTACATATTTTTCAAGCAACGAAATAAAATCTTCTTTATTACTCTTATGTTTGGCATAGTGGCGAAAGCATTAATACACCTTGTTGGACTACCTCGTTTTGATAAAGTCGTAGTAAATGAGAGCCAAGACATTTTCAAGTTCTGTTGATTTTCAAGCTGTTTAGACTATTTTACTGCTACAAGCAATACCTCAAACTTAAAGTGCTTGAATATAAATGGGCACAAATTTCAGTAATCTTTAGATGAATCTTTGTCTGGGTTCTCATAAGCCCATCCATTTCTCTGTACAATAATTTACCAGTCAACTGGCTGTGCCTTCCTTCGATCAACAAAGTTCTGCTGCGTGATGTCAAGATTTCCAGATAAAAATACTTTTTTGGTGAAATCATTTGTTGCAGCATTCTCCATATTTTTGGGATCACTAACTGTTTTTTTTTTTTTTCTTTTTTCTTTCTCTTGGGACAGAAGCTGCTTCGTACAATAGCTTATGCCAGTTAGCTAACGGAAAGCACAAAGCCCTTTTCCTGTAGTTGAGTTTAATATGATTGCAACTGGGAAGCTCTTGATGTTTAAGAAATAAATTCTTTCTTCATGTGAAATATCTTCATGAGAGCTTGGACTAATGTCAGTCAAAAACCTACATTTTGTTAGTAGTCGCTGGGACTACTTGTTTCTTTTGTTGATAGTAGTAGAAGTTGTTTGAAAGACTTATTATATGTTGTCCATTTAATTTTCACTTGTTAAGATATATTGGCAGTAATTTTCCATTTTGTAATTTTGCGACATTGTTCGGAATCCAACGGAGGCTCAACCCAATCTAACCAAACTGTAGTTGCATTGGGATGGGGATTGGATCTGGATTCATGAGTTAGTGCTCGTGGTCCTGCCTTGAGCACTTCCTAGAGTTTTATATCTATTTCTCAATAATCCAAGTTGATGACTATACATATATTTTGTTTAGAATGCAGAGTTTTGAGTTTTTAGTACCGATATATTGCGCAACTTATCATATATTATACCAAAATCTGAATTCTGATCCAAATAGCTTGCATTGATTTGTAGCATTCTAAGGGCATAGTTGAGCGGCTTGGGCCATCCATGTCTATCCTGTCTTGTTAGTCGCTGTCGGTAGCATGCAAAGATGGAATCCTTGGCAGGGTTTGCACTTTTGACAATCCTAATATATAGAAAAACTGTCAGAATTTTGGCAGTCAGTCCTTACTATTTTAAATCTTTTTTATGACTATTATTGTAAAATAAAGAAATGGAGATAGAAAAATAGGAGAAAATTGTTTTTTCATTTACTTGTTTCAATCATCTTGAGAAAGTCCTTTATATAGGCTTACAATGGAGGTTTAAAATCATCATGATAATTAAAGGAGAAATGCTAAAAGACTTTAAGTTATGGATAACTAAATGTCATAGGTTATGGATAACTAAAAGACATAGGTTATGTATACCAAATAATAATATGAATTATCCATATGTACAACACTCCCCCTTCCCTTGGATATTCACCACTAATTAGTTGGTGGTGTATGCGCATTTGTTGTCTCGTTAAAACCTTACTAAGAAAAACCTAGTGGAAAAAATCTTAATTAAGGAAAAAGAGTACAACGCGCAAAACTAAAAAATATTCTTTGAGTCATATTCCCCCTCGATATAATGGATTTGCTTAACTTCGTTTGACCATTTTCGTCCTTTAGAGCTCATGTGCATAAAATAATTTTGGTGGAAGTTGCTTATTCGATCTCCTTTGATGAATCCCTCTCGGATTTGTGTAATGCAAGCCGTATTGTCTTTGAATATTATTGTAGGCTCATCTGTAACTGTGAGTAGTTGACAATTTACTCTTCTATGATGAATGATTGATCGCAAGCACATACTTTCTCTTATTGCTTATTGTAATGCAATTAATTCTGCATGGTTAGAGAAAGTTGCTACTGAAACTTGCTTTGTTGATAGTCAAGATATGGCTGCATGGTTATTAATAAACACAACCCGTTTGGAGCAACCCTTATGAAGGTCAGAAATATGTTTGAGTCTGCACAACCAACTAGACAAGAATTATTAGTGGAATCATATAAATAAAATAATCTCATGCCAGTTGTTCCACAAAAATATCTCAATATGTGTTTAACTATATTCAATATGTAATTGGAGGTGCAGAACTATATCTAGATAATAAGTTAACAGAAAATGCAATATCTGGTCTTGTGCATTGGCTAGATATAGTAGTGCTTCAATAGCACTTAAATATGACATTTCTGGGCCAAGAACTTTTTTTTATCTCCTCTCTTTGGTTGTAATGGACATTTATCCAAATCCAACCTGCGTACAACCATCGGTCTACTTATTGGATGTACTTTATCCATTATGAATTAGTTCAAAATTCTTTCAATATATCGGAAATGATGCACTAATATCCCACTGGAACTTCGTTCTATTTGCAAACCGAGGCCAAGCTTTGTTTTTTTCCAAGTCTTCATTTCAAACTCATTCTTCAAATAGTTTGCAGTTTTTTTCCAATTCTGTAGGAAACCTGATCAGGTTTTATATCATCAATATATACTGCTACTATTGAGAATTTATTTCCGAATTTCTTAATGAAGACACATGGGTAAGTCTTTTCCCAAGTCTTCATTTCAAACTCATTCTTCAAATAGTTTGTAGTTTTCTCCAATTCTGTAGGAGACCTGATCAGGTTTTATATCATCCATATATACTGCTATTATTGAGAATTCATTTCCGAATTTCTTAATGAAGACATATGGGTAAATTTGACTATTTTGTATCATTCTTTAGTCAAATATATGATAAGACGATTATACCACATTCTTGTGGATTATTTCAACCCATATAATGCTCGTCTAAGATTAATTAAACACATTCCTTTTGACTTAATCTCATTGTAAATAATTCTGGAATTTTCATATAGATGTCAATATCTAAGTCTTCATACAAATATGCAGTTACAATATCCATAAATCTTATATCAAGATTTTTAGAAACTGCGATACTAATTAGATATCTAAAGGTAATGACATCCATAACTGGAGAGTATGTCTGAACATAGTCAATTACAGGTCTTTGAGAGAAACATTGTGCTACATTAAAACTAACATGGTTTATGCCTATTGGTGTTTCCACTATAGGTCCAAACACACCACGTTTTTCTAAAGATTTAATTCTGCTTGAATAGCATCTTTCCAGATTGGCCAATCTTTTATTTGTCGACATTCATTTATACTACGTGGTTCATTTTCACAATTATCATTGTCCTTTGATATTTCAGTAGCTACTGCATAGCTAAATATGTCATCGATGACAAGTGCTTTTCTATTCCATAATTCACTTGAACATGCATGGAATATCGAGATCTCTTCATTTTCAGGTACCTGTGCCTCTCTAGAGGCATCCAGAGGCATTTCAGTGAATTTGGAAACATGCACATATTCATTATTTGTTTTCGGAGCTCTAGCCACTATTGGACTTTTATCAGGACAAGATGTTTCATTAGCTCTCCTTTTTCTAGAAGCACTATCCTTAAAACCTATAGGCCTACCACGCTTTTGAGTGTAGTAGTGGATTCATTTGCCGTCTTGTTTGAATTTTGTCCAATTGGAACAATGATTATGGTTGGCACATATGATATAGTTACCTTTACGACATCATTAAATGCATCAGGTAATTGATTTGTAATTTCTTGCAAATGTATCATTCTTCTTATCTCATAATCACATTGTGGAGTTCTTGGAACTTAATGAGATCGATAGAGTAGGCGTATACCATGTCAATTCACGCCGTTAATTAGCAATAGTTTGTTCTATACGAACAATTTGTTGCTTATACCTCCCCATAACGGCGGGAAGACTCTATCATCAAATTGGCAATCATCAAATCTTACAGTAAGGACATCAGCAGTCATTGATTTTAAATACTTTATTATGGAAGAAAACTCAAAACTAATGTATATATTTCAAACATCATTGGGGACCCATCTTAGTTCTTTTGGAAGATGGAACTTGGACATATATTGTATATCCAAACTTTCTCAAATATAAAATGTTTGGTTGTTTACCACTAACAAGTTGTATATATAAAATAATATGGTAGGCAATGGGTCTAAATTTAACTAAAGATGCAACATGTAAAATATTATGTCTCAAGCCTTAATTTTTAAACTAGATTGCACTAGTAGAGGTCTAGCTATAAGTTGAAGATGTTTAATAAGTGACTCAGCTAATCCATTTTGTGTGTGCACGGGAAACATGATGCTATATCTCAGTCACTAATGACGTACAAAAATTATCAAAAGCTTGTGAGATGAATTATGCGGCATTATCAAGACTAATTAATATAGTCGTGTGATTAGGAAACTGAGAACTAAGTTTAATAATTTGAACTAAAAGACGAGAAAATACAAGATTTCTAGTAGACAATAGAGAAACATATGACCACTTAATAGATGCATCTATGAGTACCATAAAATATCTTAAAAAGAACCACTAGCAGGGTGAATATGACCACAAATGTCTCCTTATGTTCTCTACAAGAAAGTAGTAGACTCATTCTTAACTTTTACAAAAGATGGTCTAGTTATAATCTTCCCTTGTAAACAAGGAACATATAGTTGATTCTTCGATAAGCTAATATCGTAATTTTCCAATAAATATCCACAAAGATTATCAATGATCCGATTGAACACAGTTTGTCCCGCATGACCCAAAGGGTCATGCAAATGTTATATAAGACATGATCATTGGCTTTATATTTTGTCACATTCATATTAGATTCAATTATGCCAATGGTGATGAAATACAAACCCACCGAAAAACAAGATAATTCTTCGAATGTGAGCCTTTTGCTCCCAACATTAGATGTGCTACATAATGACTCTTTGTTATTATCATTTCGAGTTTCAATATGATATCCATTTTGTGCATATCCTTGAAACTTAACAAATTCCTATACGGAACTACTTGAATATAACACATTCTGCAAATAAGTTTGAGTACCATTAGGTAACATGATATGTGCTCTTCCAAAGCCCTCAATTATATGGCTGACCTAGCTATTGTTGACACTTTATGCATGTCAAATACTAACTTTGGCAAAAAAATTGATTCTTCAAATTTATGAGTGTTGTAGTACTATCTACCAAACACATATCTAAGTCATTTTTCTTGGATATATGTGTTGTAGCACTATCTGCCAAACACATATCTAAGTCATTTTTCTTAGATTCTTTCAATCTCTCAATCTCTTTTTTGAGTAGCTCGACATTGCTAAATCAATGTCTTTGTCATATTTACGACAAGCATGCATTACTACTCCATGAAGCAAAATAAAAATATTATGAACTTATATATTCTAGCTAGCATAAGTATAATAAGAAAAATTAAGCATTTCAAATGATAATATCATATTATAGAAATGTAACTCAAAATTTATAATATATATTTTTTCAATAAAACAAAACTCTCATGGCCTAGACATTCCATGATGGAAACCAAAAGCATGACTGTCACGCCTCAGAACCAGAATACTGGAGAGCGGGGGCGTACATAGCCAGCTACGTATAACGGAATGGAATCCACGCCGCTATACGGTCACGGCTGTCTAGATATGTGAGGGTTTCACCACAATCCATCAGTCTCTTAAGGTCATAAAATAGCCTATTGTCTCAATCTCAACCAACTAATAATAGTTACAAGATGTCAGACCACCAAATACACAATAGTAAGGCGTCCTATACATTACATATTCGGAATGATCATGAAGCTAGTCGTGACAAAATGTGAGGACTAGCAAGAGTTCAGTCATACATGATCAACCCCCGGGGCTTGTCAATCATGTAACAACCCGTAGGCAGACAATAAGTAAAAGCTGCAATCGAGCTAACACTTGCTCGTCGGCTAAACGCCTCAAAAGAATAATTTACAATATTACAGTGGGAGAACAAAAGAAACCCACTCGATGTCCTGGTTACGCCTGGTGGTCACCATCGGGCTGGAAAGCAGGGAGATCCTTTGGTGCTGCTCCGGTATCTGGCCATACAAAACCAGCTGGGTCAGACCCCAGAAAGAGCAAGTGCCACAAAGGAGGCTTCACTTAAGGACTAAAACCAACAAATCATTAGCATTCAACATGTAAGAAAACAACAATAAGTAACACAGATTGAGGTTTGTGCAATACCAATGCACTTGTCCCAATCAGAGAAAATAATTAAGTGAAGCATCATTGACATAAGACAACTGGAGAATCATGCTAAATAAAATATAGCTGGGCAATATATGAAGAGAAGACGAAGGTACTATTCCGGAAGCCAGGTTACAATCCTTAAACCAAACAAGGACCGAGATTGTAACCCTTCGCCTGAACAGAACTTAGTCTCTGATCATTTATTGTTAAAGGTGACAATCATTAGAGAGTACAATGATAAAAGTGACAATGAAGAGTACAATACGCTAGAGTGACAATAGAGTACAATCATTATAGTAACAATCTAGAGTGACAATCATTCAATCATTCTGGTACAATCTTGCAATCAATCACTTCTAGACAATACTATACTGGACTAGACTCCATCCAATCAATCACGACCAATCATTGTCTACGACTTTCTACATTAACTAACTAGGGTTATCACAATCCTAGTTACTAGCAAATGCAATGAGATGCTCCAAGTAGTCACAGGCCCTGCAGCTACCCAGGTTATCCAGGCGAACATTATAGTGACAATTTAGAGAGTTCAATCATTAAAGCGACAATCAGAGAGAGTACAATACACTAGAGTGACAATAGAGTTCAATCATCAAAGCGACAATGGAGGGTGCCCCACATGACAGTGGACTGGAAATGTGCCCTACTCGTCGGCAGGCTACAAGTCCAAACATTTGCGGCCGGAATAACGGGATCGTCTGTAACTGGAAAACATCTCTTCATGACTAGTGAATTATTCTAGTCATTAACCTTAGTCCATTTCAGTAGGTACTCCTGACCGTGGTACTCAGGAGTCCCCTCCTAGACATGATGCAAGACAGGACTGGATTATTTGTACAAGCACAATCGCCCACGGTGTCCATGTTACTTATACAGGTCATGTCATGTCAGGTAGCCGTCGCAACAGCTTATCAAGATATATCATGTCAGGTTATCATGTCAAGTTTACTGGTCAAGAGTGCACCACGACGGGCCACTATCAGGTCATGTCATGTCATGTTCAATTATCACTTCCAAACATATTAAATAAATTTGTGATTATCGAGTTCAGGACAAAAGGCGTAAGGATATAAAATGGGCATAAAAATATACAATAAAGGTAAGGTGCACGCCATAGGAACTCAAGTTACACAAGGGGTTACAAGATATGGGCAAAATAGTAATAAAACAACAGTACACAGAGCTATAGGAGAGCCATGCGGCTCAGGCATATGCGGCCAGGAATGATCTCATGCGGCTGGGAAGAGAACAGTCCATGCGGCTAGGAAGATTGGCGCTATGCGGTTACAAGGGGAACAACGCCATGCGGCTCATGGGAGAAGGGCTCTCATGCGGCTGGAACGGACTCGGGTTCATGCGGCCCGCAGAGCAAAGGGCTATGCGGCAGAACCGAGTCGAGTCCTATGCTGCCAGGGGATAAATGAATTTTATGCGGCTGGGAATGAACTTCTCATGCGGCTGGACTGGGAAGCTCAGTCATGCGGTTAAGTAAGAAGGACTACATGCGGCTGGAAGGAATACTTGTCGCATGAACTTGTCATGCGGTCAAGTGCTGCCATGCGGCTCAGGGCTGTGCTTCTTCTCCAATATTTCTGAGAAGAAGTACACCATGAACCCATGCTTCCAAGCTCCATAAAACCTTCATCCAGAGTCTAAATCCGAACTTCCATAGGTCAAAACGGGGCAGAATGAAATGCTCTACAACATAGAACCATCAAAACTTGGAAATAACAATGCTAAATAGATCAAAACCCAAGAAATCCAAAAATACTATAAGCTTAGATCTACACAAATTTAACCATGGAAATTGAAAACACCAAGTACTAAAGAGTATTAGAATCTCGAGAGGAAGAGAATGGAACAATAAAACGGAGTTCCTTCGCGAAGCAAGCTGCACTTGCCTAGACTCTCTTCCTGGTAGATGAGGAGTTAATGGAGGAAAGAAGAAGAGTAATGAAGAGAGATAAGGAAGTGGGGGTTAATAAATGGTAGTGGTGGTGGTAGGTAGGTGGTTCTCCTATTGGTTCATGATGGACCAAGGCAAAACCAAGCCAAGCCGAACCGACCCAGGAATAAACCAAGCCAAGATAAACCAAGGTGAACCAAGTCAAGGCCAATAAACTCTCTCTCTAGCAATTTAAACCAAATGAATCATGAAATAAACCAAGCCTCACTAATACAAAAAAATAAACCAATGAACCATTAAAACCAATTAAACTATCAATGCCAATAAAACCAAGCTAATGCAAAATAAACCAAGATAACTAATCATGACTAAATAAAATATGGGTCCAAAACACGTATACGTACACTAATACGTATCACGAATTTGGGACATTACAATGACTTCAAATATAAATAGTTTATAAATACTTGAAATAAACATATATTGACCGAGTGCTTATTCAATAAAAATAAAAATAAAAATTGCATTAGCATCTTCTTAAACTGTTCATTTGTAACTCGATTCCCTTTGTTAGAGGGTGTTGTCCACTTGTTCCATTTATTCTTTTGTGAACCATTATTTTCACCTTTGTACGGCTGATAATCATGATCATATCTCTCATAAATTTTTTTTCATTCCCTCTTCCACGTCCTCCACCACAACCTCTGTTAATTCCAAAATTATTGACATTTGTTCCAAGAATTTTCATTGACCCAATTGGTCTGGAGTTGTGATTTTTCATGAGAAGTTGCTATTTGCCTCTGCTATAAGGAGACAGTCACCGGTTCAAAGTATTTTATGAAATCTCTTTTACGATATTATTACTGCAAAGCACATTATTTGCATGAAAAATGCAGATGATTTTTTCAATCATTTGAGTCTATGTTACTTTTTCTCCGCACAATCTAAGGCGAGAAACAATATTAAACAGTGCACAACTATATTATTTAACATTTTTACAGTCATGGTATCTTAGATTCAACCATTCACTTTGAGCAGTCAGAAGGATTACCATCCTTTGGTGGTCAAATATATCATTTAAAGATCTCCACAAATTCAATGGATCATCCTCACATAGATATTCTGTCTTTAAATTATCATGGATATGATGTCGTAGAAAAATCAAATCAAAGCCTTGATCTTGGCTTCAGAACTTTATTTTTCTTCTTAATAATATCATCAAGCTTGTTGGACTGTAATTGCAACTTTGCATCTATTGTCATGATAAATAATTATCTCTGCTCACATCAAGAGCTTTAAATTCAAGTTTTGCAAGATTCGACATCTATATGACAGAAATAATTATATTAGATGTAAATTAATAATAAAATTGATAAGCGCTTTCAAGATTATAAAACTTCACATATGCCACAATGTGATGAAACTTTATCAAAGAATATACTTATGTGTATCACATATACAACAATGTGGTAAACGCTATCAAAGAATATTATGTCTTATGTGTATCACATATACAACAATGTGAAAATGCTACAAAAAATATTATGTCTTATGTTTATCACATATACAACAATGTTATCATTATATAATAATATATTTTGGATTTTTTTTATATAATTCGATTCACATATACAACAATGTGAAGTAGTACCTTGTATTAAAATTAAATAATAGAAATAACAAATTCACATAACTTAATTTAATTTAATGAAATTAACTAATTCCAAATAAGTGAAGAAAATTCAAAATATTTTAAATTAATTTCATACTTGGGTAAAATTCATAAGAAAGAAATTTTAAACATGATCAATACATATTTAGATTTAAAACTAAAAGAAAAAGTAGATCTAGAAAACTTACGTTCTAATCGATCTATAAACACATAAATCAAACGTGTATTTAATTTTACTAAACATGCATATATCTAAGTATATAAGATTAGACTTACCTCTTCAATACCTTTCTTTCTTTCTTTTTCTTAAGAGAACTATTCCACCCTTTTTCTATTTTCTAGAGCATGGTGCTGATAACGTATTGTAAAGCAAAGAAATGGAGATAAAAAAATGAAGAAAATTATTTCTTTATTCACTTGTCTCAATCATCTTGAGAAGAGTCCTTTATATATGATTACAATGGAGGTTTAACATCATCATGATAATTAAAGGAGAAATGCTAAAAGACGTAAGTTATGGATAACTAAATGTCATAGGTTATGGATAACCAAAAAACATAGATTATGTACACCAAATAATAATGTGAATAATCTATATTTACAACAACTACCAAAATTTTGACAGTCACTTCCAAAATTTTGGTGATGTTTCCTAACAAATTTCGTAGTGCCTTTATCCAACCCGATTGGGACTGCCATACCTAGAAATGGACAAAGGGATTGGTATTGAAACTGAAGGAGTCTGAGTTCCTCGTGAAGGAAATGAGTGAATGCTTCGTTCCTCGAGCATAAGACCATAAATTGATCGACAATAAGCACATCTTATAAAAATTTCCTCTCATTGTTTAAATTATTAAATATTTTTTTTTCTTTCGGGATCGAACCCACCCATTGATTGGCCAGGTTGACATAAACTAATTTCCCAGTAAATATATAGCAATGTTGTAAAAACCGGACCGGACAGACGAATGGACCCGGTCCAACCGATTTATGCTAAAAAATCGGTCCGGGTCGACTAACACCGGGTCCTTTGAAGAACCAACATTTTTTTCGTTAAAATTCGGTTCACAATTGAACCGACCAATTTTTATTTTAAAAAAAATCAAAAAATTTATTATGTGAAATTTGGATCATTTGATTGTTGATTTGGTTTTGACCGACCTTATAGTAGTAAAATTAAACAAAACCAACATACTTATGACTAAACCAAACTAAACTAAGAAGTAAATATAAATAACTTACATATTTGAACCAATCCAAACCAAACTAAGTATATTTGAACTCTGGTTGAATTCTGGTTGAACCCCATTGACCCGATTCGACCTATACTAAAAAAAAAATTCGTGAGATTGTCGGTCCGCTTTTTAAAACATCATATATAGGAAACCAAAACTTGGTAGCTGGACATGACTTTACAATTGTTGGTAGATGACAATTGTTATCCCACCTAGACTTGTGTGCCTAGGTGGTTTATCTATGGCAAGAATAGTTTAAACCCACTTCCCACCCACCCAGTGTTTGAGTCCACGTGCTAATAAAAAAGAATATTTAGTTTTAGAATCTCATATTAGCATTTGGATTTCGAAATTGATCGAAGTTAGAGTTTGGATCTTATAATCACTGTTCACATAGACTAATAAACATGTTCGAAATCCAAATTCTAATCTCGATTAATTTTAAGATCCAAAACTCTAATATCTATATGTATGTAAGATCTTAAAACTAAATAATCCTAATAAAAACAATATAAAGACAACAACACTCAACAGTCATGTGGGTTCTCTCTCTCACAGTCAAACCATAGAATGATTAGATACATGCATCTCGTTAATCTACAAAGATTATAGAGATTATTTAGCAGATCAGCTGTTTAGAATATTCAGGTCCTGTTTAAAAAAGAAAAAAAAACTACATAGATGGAACAGAAAAGAGACTGAATATTGGAAACAATTGATCTGCTCTCTTAAAATTTACATCTAAATTTTATAGTCCATTAGAAAATTTGAATTTTGTCTTGACCTTTGATTTAGGATAGCTTAGGTCTCCTTAGTATTCGAAAATTATATTTAGTTTTAGGATCTCGTATAATATTGAAAATTTTAGTTTATGTATCTACCTTCACAAGACCCTAAAACTAAATAACCCTAACAAGAATGACAAGCACACCAAACTGTTTCACACCCATTTCCTGACAGAACATCAAAATTCATGCTCTAAAAATACAGGAATATGAATGGAGTAATGTTCTAAAATCGGACCAGATCATAACACTGGTCAGATCAAACCGGTCCAACTAGTAGATTAATTCGGATTGAACCAGTTATATAGACTTGCAATTTTGCATTGAATATCTATTATACAAAACACAAAGGTTTTTGAATCCTAGGGCTGACTGTGCCAAGATAAAGAGTGGTTGGGATTTAATCTTGGTGAATCAACGATTGTGGAATTTTATGGAAAATTCAAATAGTGGGGTTTGCACTCATAATGGTTGTGGATGAGCATTATTGAGAGTGGGGTTTTATGGGGAATGAGCACTATTGAGAGTGAGATTTTATGAGAAATCCAAAGAGTGGGGTTTGCACTCATAATGGTTGTGGATGAGCATTATTGAGAGTGGGGGCCTCATAATTATTATTGTTCGTTTAAAATTGGGGGTCCAAGATTTTGAGGGGGAATACCTTAAATGAACCATGCCCTATGGGAACGGGTTATGACTAGTATTATATATTACACAACTAACTCATATACTAGTTAGAAGTTTTTCATGTTTACCATAGTAGAATTAGTCAAAAAAAACAAATATATTAACTTTGATTGCATGTAAAGTCCAAAACAAAAATTAAAAGTCATGGTCAAACGGACTCAAACCGAACCCAACTTGATTAGACGGTTTGGTGATTTGGCCGGCCGGGTTGACTGGATTTAAAAAAATGCCGGACCAATATTAAACTAGTCCGGAAAAGCTACTGGTTCACGAGTTGACCGGACGATCTGATCCGGTTTTTAAAACACTAGAATTGAGTCATGCAGCTATGCATAAACGAATTGATCCTTCCCAGATCCTGTATAATCCCAAAAATAAAAATAAAAAAAGTTATGGTAACTAACTTACATCAACATTTCCTTTGGAAATGAAACTGAAGGGCCAGGTTCTAGTAGGTTGATGTATTGAAAACGGATTTTTTTATATAAAGTAATAAATTTAAATGAAATTACGTGTGGGAGGATACGTTTGTGAAATTGTTTGAAGGAGGACAGCCCTCCAACTGAGTTGGCGGCTTGCTGCCAGCCCTCCAACTCAGTTGGCGGGTTGGGGTGGCAGCCAACCCTCCAACTCAGTTGGCGGGCTGGGGGCTGCGGTTTTCCAAAACCGACGACCAGCCTCCCCCTGTTTCCAATTCGTTTAACCCCCCCCCCCCCCCCCCCCCCCCCCCAATCTCCTATTTCTACCCCCCCCCCCCCCCCCTCTCCTATTTCTATACCCCCCCCCCCCCCCCCCCACTTCACTTTCACAGCACCCATTTCCCTCCTCTCTCTCTCTTTCACAGAACATCTCCCCCCCCCCCCCCCCCCCCCCCTCCCCCCCCCCCCCCCGCCCCCCCCCCCCCCTCTTACTCCTATTCTCTCCCACATTGCACATCAACTTGTAGCAAAAACGACAAATCGTCTCCGGTAAAAAAAATTATGAATTTTTTTTTACACTAGCAATATTTTTATGTTCTCATATTCATAGTAATAAAAGTATTATAATTTTCATATTTTAATCATATTTATTATTATTTATTCAACAGATGGATGAAGAAAATGCGGTCTTATTCCAGGCGGGCCAACTACTGAAATGATTAAGAATGAACGAAAAAATCACATATGTTCTAAGATATTTACTGGGGAGTATGTTTGAAATAAATTTGTATGTTTCATTAATATATGAAATATATTTAGTCAGAAATAAAATATTTAGTTAATGTCCAAAATTTTTATTGTTAATTTAGAAAATTTAATTTCTAATTTAGTTAAACTATCTATAGTTATTCGATCATGACCTGGAATTACGTACCCGAGCATGAGAACTGGAGGAAACAGAGAAATATCGATCATGGAAGTTAAATCCCGCTCAAAGGCTTTGAGCAGTCTTTTGAATTTCATACTTAGATGAAATTAAGTTTCTCATCCATGACGTTCACTTATCGTTAGTCTTGCTGAGCGCTGGTGGCCAGACCGCAATACTTTTCAGCTCCCAGTAGGCGAGATGACGATCACTTTATGTGATGTGGCAAACATATTAGGTTTGCTTATTACTGGTGATGCCATATCTTCGATCATACGACCTCTGCAACCCGATCTGATCAGGAGATATCTCGGTGTTTCACCTCCATCCGATATAGGAGGTAGCAGTTTTGTCAAATTAACATGGCTTCGTGAAAACTTCATGGATATAGATCGCACATCGACGAGGAACACGTTGACGTAGATGATAGTCGGGTATGTATCTTAATTTAGACGCAATTGTGAAGGCTTAATTTTTAGATTACTAATATGTCTTTTTCAGAATATTCGATCGCACTAATATGTCTTTTTCAGATTATTCGATGTACTAGAGCGTATTTGTTCTGTTTGTGTTGGTGCTCTTCTATTTTCCTGATGCATCGGGAGGTACGTCAATGTTAGACTTCTACCATTCTTAGATGATTTGACAAAAATCCACTGGTCATGCTTGGGGAGCTGCTGCCCTAGCATATCTCTACGCGATGTTGACCGAATTTGTGACTGGAACTAATCGCAAGAGTATTTGCGGATGTACTTCACTAATTCAGGTAAATCTCTAAGCGACTTTAGCATATCTTTATTTTAGTATATCTCTATACCATATTTATCTATTGTAGGTTTGGTCATACGAACATTTTCTATTGGTAGACCGATAACTAGTATGACTAGTGATTACGAAGTATTTCCTGTTGCTATGCGATGGTCCACAGATGTAGTCGATCAACATCACTGTACCTACAAGGCGTGTCACTATATCGTGAACATTTGATACATTGGAGTGTAGCGAGGTAATGATTTAATTTATTTGATTAAAAGTATTTAATTTATTATAGTTATCATTAATCATGGTCGTTAATTAGGTGATCTGGGCACCTTATACAATTAAAGAGGATGATCCAGAAATAAAAAGATCCTCATATTTTTTGAGCATGCATAGATCGTATGTTATATCTATCGATTCACAATGTTCACCCGGCAGACCGTGTTCTTCGTCAGTTCGAGATGAGACAAATAATTTCGCTGATCCACCAGTAATCAGTTATGCTACATCCAACGCAAGGACTAGAATCAATGCTATGATCGAATCTTGGACAGTCGAATGACCAATTTTAGTGTGATTGACATGTCTCCGATGATCCAATCTCCAAATGAGTGTAAGTTCCTATGTTACTCTTCTTTTTCACTTGATTAAGTAGAAATAGCTTCCACATATTAAGTAACATGTGTTAAATATCTTTTATGCATATATTGGTGATTAAAATTATAGGAAATGGTGGGGTGCCCCTCGTATGATCAACAGAGCATACCAATTTGAGGAGCCAAGGTTCAAGTGTAAATCCGTAGACGATTCTAGTTTGCGTGCTTTTGTGGATGGCATATCTGATTTGGTATGACTAAACTATAACTTGAAAACTAAATATACGTTAGATTTGTACAACTTATCATTTCTACTTTCATATCATATTTAGAGTGTTACGAACATCTTTCCAAGAGCCATTTAGCCTGGAATCGTTCGAGCACAGTCGCGGACTTATGCGGGAACTAGTGGACCGTGTTGATCGTCTCGGTCTTGGACCGGGACCCCGAGATGCCTCCAGTACAGTCTCGTCTTCCGTCGGACTATCCAACAGCTATTGTAAGGCGGAGACACTCACTCGTCGTAGAAGGGATGGGGGATGGAGATCCTGGAAGAGGTTCCTGAA
>JANAVB010016995.1:0-34568 GCA_029216955.1 Iris pallida | reverse complement strand
AATTTTTTGGAAAATTTGTGGAGTGTCAGTTGTCCAAAATTTGACACGTTTCGTGTTTCGATATTTCGGGAGAACCAGGAATCAGAATCACGATCCGTTTGAAGTTTCGGAACGTTGATGAAAAATTACACATCATATGTTTTTCTCTACAATTTTCCATAATATTTTACTTTTTGTTTTTATTTTAGAGGCACGTCTCATCAATTGAAATCATCTTGCGTAGTTTGACTTCTGAGACTATTTTCGTGCCGACATGATCATATCATGCCAGTCAACTTCAAACCAACTCGAGGCAAGTACTTGTTGATGCCTTCATATGCATTTACTTTATATTGTCGTATTTCACTTATACATGCTATCTTCCGTGTCTTGACTATTACACACACGAGAGTTGAGTGTTTGACTATTGATCATTTTTTTTATTGTTATCGTGATCATTATCGTGTTTTCATGATTACGAGGTATGGATATTGGAGGGGTACAATTACTAGGCACGTGGACAAAGCCCAGATTGTATTGTTGGCAACTCTTCCGGTTACGGGGGCGGGCCTTATAACCTCATCGTTCGAGCCGTCCATGTGTAGGAACGTTGTACTTCTCACGACACGTGCACTACGAGTGTTTATATGAGTCTCTTTACTTTTCATGCTTGTTACTTTCCTTATCAGTTTCTTCCATCCTATGATTTCTTGTTCATATTGTTCATTGTTTCCATTGATCATTGTTTCACATGTTTAGTGTTATATTGCTTTATATTGTATTGTATTGTGATGGCTAGACTTGTACTTGTTCCAATCCTGACTGGATATATTTTTTTAGTTGACAGATTCTTGCTGACTTACTCTCTTGCTTTGGGTTCCTTCGGGTGGAGTTAGAGACGTCTTGGAGGCCAAACCTAGAGACTAATTAGAATTGTTGTAATAGATTTTGTGAGATGTGGTATTCAGTTAAATATAAATTTTGTAAATGTTGTAGCAATGTGAATGAGCAATAAATTTGTATTTTATATGATATGAACATGGTGGCTAGACAGCGTACTACCGCCGACACTGCGGCGTAGGCTGGGCTTACTCGTATCCCGAAAAGCGAGAGCGGGTCGTGACAAGTTTTTATGGTGGCCCATGCAGGTCCGTTTTCGCAAAATTATGCGAACTTGTGGTAGTACCTATATTAGTCATTCTACTGCAAGCCAGCGATTAGGATGCTCATTCACAATTAGGTTGATTTAATTTTTTTTAAAATGACTAGGCCTAGGACTAGGTACACCGTAGGTAACCCATAGAATTCTTTTGAATTGATTGTATGGGTAGTTAAGGTTTTTACATAGGCTACATGATTAAGGTGGTGATAGTCGTTGAATTTTGAGATGCCCTATTTGATGAAGTTGAAATTATGATTTGATAAATGACTCTAACCAAAGATGGATAGAATTCTTGATTGATAAATTGAATATTTTGGTTACTGTTGAAGATGAAATTTTTAGCTTTTGTATTCTGAGGTTTAAATTTCTATATGATCGATGAATTATTGATAAGGTCGAATATTTAATTTTTAAAGGAAATAATTTTTGATCAATAAAATTGAGGTATGATTTGAAATTGTAATGCCTGTTGTTCGTATTACGTATTTAAGAATACGTGTACGTATTTTATCTCGTATTGGCCATGGTTCATCTTGGTTTGGGTTGGCTTGGGTTGGTTCGGCTAGGCTTGATTAGCCTTGGTTCATCATGAACCAAGGGTGAACCCCCTACCTACCACAACCAACCCCATTTATTAACCTCTTTCCATTCTCTCTCCTTATTATTTCCTTTCTTCTTCATTACTCTCCACCACCAACCAAGAAAACCCTAGCCTAGGCAAGTGCAATCTTGCTTCATAAAGAAACCTACCATTTTTATTGTTCTAACCTCTTCTTTGCAACTTTCTAATCCGCATTAGAACTTGTCATTTTCTATTTTGAAGCTTGGATTTTTGTAGATCTAGAATTTAGTCATTTTCGGATTTTCATGGTTTTGATCTATTAAATTCCCTTGTTTTCAAGTTTTAATGGTTCCATGTGGTAGAGACCCAATTTTGACCTTTGGAAAGTTGGATTTGGACTTGTTTTGACCAAGTTATGGACTTTGGAAACTTAGGGTTCAACCATGGAGTTCCTGCTGTTTGGAGAAGACAGTGAGCAGTGCGCGAGCTTTTTAGCTTGCGTCACTGAGCTGTGCGCGCTCTTTAGCGCAGCGCAGTAGCCCCCATACGCTGCCTTTTGGAAGCGTATGACTCGCATACGCTCGCTTGCTTGACAAGGAGTCGTATGGAGTCCATACGCTGCCTTTTTGGAGCGTATGACTCGCATACGCTCACTTGGATAGCCATGAGTCGTATGGAGTCCATACGCTACCTTTTGGAGGCGTATGACTCGCATACGCTCGCTTGTGTGACAAGGAGTCGTATGAAGTTCATACGCTGCCTTTTTGGAGCGTATGTCTTGTATACGCTCACTTGTGTGACAAGGGGTCGTATGGACCTCATACGCTGCCCTTTGTGAGCGTAGGCTTACCTGAGCGTACGCTTAAGCGTAGGCTTACCTGAGCGTAGGCTTACCTGAGCGTAGCTTGACTTGAGCGTAGCCTGACCTGAGCGTATGACTTTTGCACTGAGCGTATGGCCTTGGCTGACTTGGTCTTATGTCAGCATGTCACTTTGGTTTTATTTTCCTTAAGCTTGGCTCTTCTATAGTCCTGTATATTGATATTTTATTAGATATTTTACGCCCATTTTATATCCTTACGCCTTTTGTCATGAACTTGATAATCATGAATTTATTTAATAGGTTTGTGAATAATAATTAAACACGGCATGGCAGGACAAGCATACCTGACATGATTATCTCGAATTACTGTTGCGACGGCTAACGTGGCATGACCTGACAAGAATGACTAACCTGGACACCGTGGATGATTGCGTTTGCACAATAAACCAGTATTGTCTTGCATCATATCTAGGATGGGATTCCTGAGTACCACGGTCAGGGATACCTACTGTAATTAACTAAGAGTTATAAACTAGAATAATCATGAAGAGATTCCCAGCTACAGGCAATCCCGTTATCTGGGCGTATTAAGTGGACTTGTAGCCTACCGACGAGTAGGGCACACTTCCAGCACACAGTCATGTGGTGCATCCTTCATAAATGGACATTCGACCTGGATAACTTGGATGGTCTGCAGGGCTTGTGGCTGTTGAAATAATCTTATTGCATCTTGCTAGTAACTAGGCCTGTGATAACCCTAGCTAGTTAAAGTATCAAGCCGTACTTTTGATTGGCCATGATTGATTAGATGAAGTTATTCTAGCTTAGTCTTATCATGATCCTGTGCAAGATCGTGACAAGACACGATTATTGATGCTTGCCTTAACAATAACGATCGGAGGACCAGTTCTGTTCAGGCGAAGGGTTACAACCCCGGTCCTTATTTGGTTTAAGAGTTGTAACCTAGCTCCCGGAGCAGTTCTGTGTCTTTCCTTCGGTTATTGTCTTATTTGTACCCCGTGCCATGCTTGTCATGTTCTATCAACATGATTATCTATAATGGCCTTAACAATAAAGATCAGGAGTCCAGTTCTGTTCAGGCGAAGGGTTACAACCTCCGTCCTTGTTTGATTTAAGGGTTGTAACCTGGCTTCCGGAGCAGTTCTGTGTCTTCTCTTCGTTTATTGTCTTATTACCTTATCCATAGTATTTGAGACGGATTTCCATTCAGGTGAAGGATTGCAACCCCGGTCCTTGTTTGGTTTAAGGGTTGTAGTCTGGTTACTTGAATGGTTTCCTCGTACTCTATTATTGTTGTTATTTCTGATAATTTAACTTTAATGTTCCTTACTATATGCTGGTTTTAGTTTCTAAGTGAAGCCTCCTTTGTGGCACTTGCTCTTTCTGGGGTCTGACCCAGCTGGTTTTGTGTGGCCAGATATCGGAGCAGCTCCAGAGGATCCACCGATCTTCCAGCCAGATGGTGACCACTAGACGGAACCCTGGCAACGAGTGGGTTTCTTTTTGTCCTCCCACTTATTTTTATTCTTTTGAGACTTAGCCGCGAGCACGTGTTAGCTCGATTGCATCTTTATTTACTGTCTGCCTACGGGCTGTAACATGATTGACAGATCCTAGGGTTGATCATGTATGACTGAACTCTTGCTAGTCATGGCATTTTGTACGACTAGCTTCATGATCATCCAATATGTAATGTATGGGACGCCTTGCTATTATATATTTGGTGCTCTGACATCTTGTAATTACTATTGCGCTTGTGATTGAGACAATAGGCTTGTTATGACCTTAGGAGACTTCTGGCTTGTAGTTAAACCCTCATGTATCTAGACAGCCGTGACCATATAGTGAGATGGATTCTATTTCATATACGTAGCTGGCTATGTCTGCCCCCGCTCTCCAGTATTCTGGTTCTGGGGCGTGACATGGTTTAAGTGGTGGCCCATGCAGGTCTTGTAAATCAAGATATGTGAGGGTTTACCGAATAGATGTCTCAATCAGTATTCGTCCTTGATCTCTGCTCGTATCTTCTGAATCCCTAGATTCTTGTCCTGATCATATACTTGTATCTTTGATCTGTCCTGGTCCTTCCTTATTGTTCCCTATGTCTTCTTCAGCGGCATTGTTCGTGGTCCTACTGACCAGCAAGGCGGAGCACCTCCCGCGGACCAGCAGTAACCTGGAGATCAAGTCCAGCATTCCGGAGTAGCCTCTAGAGTCGTGCCTTCTGGCGAGAGCCACCAGTCCAGCCAGTTCAACCAGTGAACATGATGACGGCACTTTGGTAGGACTCGTCAGGACCTTGATAGCTTCCCAAGACCGGCGTAGAGATGCCTTGCACCAGCAGTGACGGATCTTTGACCCGGGTGGTCATCAGGGTAACAGCGCGGCCAACAGCTTCAAGCGCCTGAACCCTCCATTCTTCGACGGCAGCGAAGATACGATCGCCGCGGATGCTTGGCTTCAGGATACCGAAGTGATTCTAGAAGCAGCCAGGACTCCAGAAAACGAGAAGGTGCCGTAGTGCGCCTGCAGTTATTAGATCTTGCCCGCAGTTGGTGGATGGCACAGGCCGAGGGATTAGTGGCACCCATTGCTTGGGCAGTGTTCAGAGAGAGATTCCAGACGAAGTATTTTGATGTTGTGGCTCGTATGACTTGCAGACGAGGTTTACCAACCTGAAGCAAGGAGGCAGAACAGTCTAGTTATGCATCTGAGTTTTCTAGACTCAGTAGGTTTGCCCCCACCTTGGTGGCAACCGAGTTTGATAGGGCCCAGCGGTTCCAGCAGGGCTGCATTTGGAGATTTTACTAGCAGTTGAGCAGTTCGAACACCAGACGTTCGATGCAGTATTGAGGGCGGCTAGGAGGCATGAGTACATCCCAGCGGATCATGGATAGGACCGGAGGTAGGAAGCGGTCCCACAGCCAGATGTACCAATCATCATCCAGCCCCGGCAGCTAGAGGTTTAACTGTTGGAACTCCGAGCGGGCGGCCTCGGTGACGTCGTTCAGCATTCTACCCCGACGCACCCTCAGCAACAGAAGCAGAAGCAGTCTTTCGCAGTGGGATGTTCACACTGCAGGAAGCCAGGGCATGTAGTGTCAGTGTCGCAGAGCACAGGGATTGTGCTTGGTTTGTGGTGCCCCGGACCACAGGGTTGGGAACTGCCCGAACAGGGGGAGTTTATCAGCTTTCTCTGGTCCTTCAGTTAGAGGACCAGCGCCAGTCCAGCAGTTGCAGTACCGCCCGAGGCCATTGCTGACGCAGGCCCAGGCATTCCAGCAGCAGAGACCGCACAGTATGCTCAGCCCAAGCCCTGATCCAGAGCAGGCAGAGGAATTTTCAGCAGGGGACCTGCCCCTAGAGGACATGGTCAAGTGCTGGCCTTGACCATGGAAGAAGAAGGAGTAACACCAGGTGAGGTAGTGGCAGGTACTATTCTCGTAACACCTTTCCAGCTTCAGCTTTATTTGATTCTGGTGCATCGCATTCATTTATGTCTGCACGATTCGCGACGCAGATAGGATGGAGCCCGAGTCGTTATCAGTAAGGCTCAATATACTCACTGGTAACGACTTATGGGAGTCGATAGAGTATTTTCCTCGTGTCGAATCGTAGTTAGCAGTAGAGAGTTTCCCGCTAGATTGATAGAATTCCCGATGGCCGATTATGATGTAGTCTTAGGGATGGATTGGTTGAGGGACCAGTTTCTAGGATAGACTGCCGTATTGGCAGGGTTGTTTTTAGCATTCCAGGAGAGCCGGAGTTTTCTTTCTCTCGAGGCGAGGTTGAGCCTTCTCTCCAGTATTGCGGATGGCATAGCAGCAGTTCAATTGCCCAGGATAGTGGATGAGTTCCCAGATATTTTTCCAGAAGAGCTTCCAGGTATGCCGCCAGAGCGGGAGATTGAGTTCACCATAGACTTGATTCCCGGGACAGCCCCGGTGTCAGAGAGAGTCTACAGGATGGCGCCATCAGAGTTGGAGATCTTGTACAAGATGATTGAAGAGCTTAGAACCAAGGAGATTCATTCGTGCTAGTGGATCGCCTTGGGGAGCCCCGATGCTTCTTGTGAAAAGAAGGATGGTACGTCCAGATTATGTGTAGATTATCGTACCTTGAACTCAGTGACAATCAAGAACAGATACCCTCTCCCGAGGATAGATGACTTATTTATCAACTTAAAGGGGCAGCTGTATTCTCGAAGATTGACTTGCGCTCAGGATATTATCAGATCAGAGTCAGAGAGCAGGACATCCCGAAGACAGCTTTCAGATCGAGATACGGGCATTGGGAGTTCCTTGTTATGCATTTGGAGCAACCAATGCACCGACAGTATTCATGGACCTCATGAATCGCATTTTCATGCCTTACTTGGATCAATTTGTGATCGTATTCCTAGACAACATTCTGGTCTACAGCAAGAATGAGGAGCATGAGCAGCATCTCAGGGTTGTTCTTCATACTCAGGGAGCACCAGTTATATGCCAAGTTCAGTAAATACGAGTTCTGGCTCGATCGCATTTCGTACTTGGGTCATATCATCACCAGAGGAGGAGTAGAAGTGGATCCCCAGAAGATCGTGGCCATTGAGTCATGGCCGGTGCCCAGCCAGTTGAAGAGGTTCGTAGTTTTTGGATTGGTCGGCTACTACCGGCGATTTTTTCGGACTTCGCTCGGATCTCGGCGCCGCTGACCCAGTTGACCCGCAAATGCACAGTTTGCTTGGACAGCAGAGTGCCAGGAATCTTTTGAGAAGTTGAAGCGAGGCTTAATGACGGCTCCTATTCTCACGCTTCCTGATGGGACCGGAGGATTTCGGTATACTGTGATGCTTCAGGCAAGGTTTAGGATGTGTTCTGATGCAGCATGGAAGGTAATAGCTTATGCATCACGGCAACTTCGTGATCATGAGAGGAATTACCCAACCCATGACTTGGAGCTGACAGCAGTGGTGTTTGCTCAATTGTGGAGGCACTATTTGTATGGAGATAGGGTGGAGATCTTCACCGACCACAAGAGCTGAAATATGTTTTCACCAGAAAGATCTTAACATGCGTCAGAGGAGATGGCTGGAGCTACTTATGGATTATGATGTCAACCTGCAGTATCATCCTGGAAAGACCAATTGTTGCGGATGCATTGAGCAGGAGAGCGGGAGCTTATTTTCTAACAGCACAACCAGAGCTGTTAGCAGATCTTCAGAAAATGGATATTGAAGTTTTTCCCTTCCAGTGTGGCCTTGATGGCCAGTATGCAAGTTCAGTCCACTATAGTCGAGAGGATCCGAATGGCGCAGTCGGCAGATTCTAAGCTTCAGCGACTAGAACAGAGTGTGAGGCGGGACAAAGACCAGAGTTATGCGTTCATGAGGATGGTACACTTGATATGGTAAGCATCTTTGTGTACCCAGCAGAGATATCCGGCAGGAGGTCATGGCAGAAGCTCATAGTTCGCAGTATTCCATCCATCCGGGCAGTACGAAGATGTACCGTAATATCCGGCAGCATTTCTGGTGGAATGGCATGAAGCGGGAGATAGCTCGGTTTGTCTCTCGGTGTTTGGTTTGCCAACAAGTTAAAGCTGAACATCAGAGACCGACAGGACTGCTTCAGCCCTTGCCGATTCCAGAGTGGAAGTGGGAGCATGTGACCATGGATTTCGTGACTGGATTACCTAGATCCCCAGCTGGTAGAGATGCTATTTGGGTTATAGTTGACGGCTCACGAAAGTGGCTCACTTTCTTCCATTCAGAGTTGGTCAGTCGACGGCTCAGCTAGCGGCGATGTATCTTAGACAGATTGTCAGATTGCACGGTGTGCCAGTTAGCATCACCTCGGACCGAGATTCCAGATTTATATCGTACTTTTGGCGTAGCCTGCAGCGAGTTTAGGGACTCATCTCCAGTTCAGTTCAGCATATCATCCCAGACAGATGGTCAGTCAGAGCGCACGATCCAACTCTTGAAGACATGTTGCGGTCTTGCACACTTGACTTCGGTGGTTCATGGGAAGATCACTTGCACCTGGTGGAATTCTCGTACAACAATAGTTTCCAGGCCAGTATCCAGATGGCCCCGTTCGAGGCGCTGTATGGCAGGAAGTGCAGATCCCCGCTATCCTGGGATGATGTTGGAGAAAGACAGATGCTTGGTCCAGAATTGATTGCTCAGACCATTGAAGTGGTCAGAAGGGTCAGAGATCATCTTCGAGTTGCCCAAGATCGCCAGCGTCATTGGGCCGATTCTCATCGGCGCCCTCTCGAGTTTTCGGTCGGCGATTATGTATTCCTGAGGATTTCGCCCAACCATGGCGTTATTCGTTTCGGCGTACGGGGAAAGCTTAGTCCTAGGTATATAGGGCCGTTCGATATCCTAGAGCGAGTAGGAGATGTATCCTATCGTCTCGCTCTTCCGCCATCGCTAAGCGAGGTGCATGACGTGTTCCATGTATCCCAATTACGACGGTATATCCCGGACCCGAGCCACATCCTGGATCATTCGAAATTGGTTGTTGGTACCAACCTTTCGTATGAGGAGAGGTCCGTGTCTATATTGGACCGGAGAGAGAAGATCCTCAAGAACGACTACCAAGTTAGTCCGAGTTGCTTGGGGTCATCACTCTTTGGGGGAGTCAACGTGGGAGCGTGAGGAAGATATCCGATCGCGGTATCCCGACTTGTTTGACTCATGAGGTATAATGTCTTCCTTATGCCTCATGTCTTCGATTCCTTGCTTGAATGAGTGATTGCTTGCCTAGTTATAGTTTACATGTAATTAGTATAGCTTGTTCTAGTCTCTCTAACATCTTAATTAAATTCCGAGGACAGAGTTCTTTTAAGGTAGGTAGAGTTGTAATGCATGTTGTTCGTATTACGTATTTAAGAATACGTGTACGTATTTTATCTCGTATTGGCTATGGTTCATCTTGGTTTGGGTTGGCTTGGGTTGGTTCGGCTAGGCTTGATTAGCCTTGGTTCATCATGAACCAAGGGTGAACCCCCTACCTACCACAACCAACCCATTTATTAACCTCTTCCCATTCTCTCTCTCATTATTTCCTTTCTTCTTCATTACTCTCCACCACCAACCAAAAAAACCCTAGCCTAGGCAAGTGCAATCTTGCTTCATGAAGAAACCCCCATTTTTATTGTTCTAACCTTCTTTGCAACTTTCTAATCCACATTAGAACTTGTCATTTTCTATTTTGAAGCTTGGATTTTTGTAGATCTAGAATTTAGTTATTTTCGGATTTTTATGGTTTTGATCTATTAAATTCCTTTGTTTTCAAGTTTTGATGGTTCCATGTGGTAGAGAATTTCCTTCTACCCAATTTTGACCTTTAGAAAGTTGGATTTGGACTTGTTTGACCAAGTTATGGACTTTGGAAGCTTAGGGTTCAACTATGGAGTTCCTGCTGTTTGGAGAAGACAGTGAGCAGTGCACGAGCTTTTTAGCTTGCGTCACTGAGCTGTGCGCGCTCTTTAGCACAGCGCAGTAGCCCCCATACGCTGCCTTTTGGAAGCGTATGACTCGCATACGCTCGCTTGCTTGACAAGGAGTCGTATGGAGTCCATACGCTGCCTTTTTGGAGTGTATGACTCGCATACGCTCACTTGGATAGCCATGAGTCGTATGGAGTCCATACGCTGCCTTTTGGAGGCGTATGACTCGCATACGCTCGCTTGTGTGACAAGGAGTCGTATGAAGTTCATGCGCTGCCTTTTTGGAGCGTATGTCTTGCATACGCTCACTTGTGTGACAAGGGATCGTATGGACCTCATACGCTGCCCTTTGTGAGCGTAGGCTTACCTGAGCTTGTTTTTTTTTAAATTTTATTATGAATTTGGAGTTACATTTCTATAATATGATATTATCATTTGAAGTGCTTAATTATTCCTTGATATACTTATGCTAGCTAGAATATATGTTCAATTTTTTTTTGCTTCATGTAAACCAAATAGGAGTAGTAGCGACTGTCATAAATATGACAAAGATGGACATTGGTTTAAGCTATGTCGAGCTACTCAACAAGAGGCTGACAGATTCAAAGAATCCAAGAAAAATAACTTGTATATGTGTTGGATATGTGTTTGGTAGATGTGCTACAAAACATATGATTTTAGAGAATCAAAAGTTTTTTCCAAAGTTAGTATTTGACATGCATAAAGTGTCAACAATAGCTGGACCAGCCCATATAATTGAGGCATTTGGAAGAGCACATATCATGTTACCTAATGGTACTCAAACCTATTTGCAGAATGGATTATATTCAAACGGTTCCAAAAAGAAATTTGCTAAGTTTCAAGGATATACGCAAATGGGTACCATATTGAAACTTGAAATGATAATAATAAAGAGACATTATGTATCACATCTAACGTTGGGAGCAAAATAGCTCACATTAGAAGAATTCTCTTATCTTGGGTGGGTTTATATTACACCACCATTGGTATAATTGAATCTCATATGAATGTGGCAAAATATAAAGCCAATGATCATGTCTTATGTAGCATTTGGCATGGCTTGGATCATCCAGAACAAACTATGTTCAATCGGATCATTGGATCGTCCGGGACAAAATATAAAGCCAATTGACAATTCTTGTGGACATTTATTGGAAAAGCACGATCTTGGCTTACCAAAGAATTGCCTATGAGTTCCTTGTCACAAGGGAAGTTTATAACTAGATCAACTTTTCTAAAAGTTAAGAAAGAATCTCCTACTTTCTTGTAAAGAATACAATAAGACATTTGTGATCATATTCACCCTGCTAGTGGTCACTTTAGGTATTTTATGGTACTCATAGATGCATTTATTAGGTAATCATAGGTTTGTCTATTTTCTACTAGAAATCTTGTATTTTTTGTCTTTTTGTCCAAATTATTAAACTTAGATCTTAGTTTCCTGATAACACGATTAAATAAATTATACTTTATAATGCTACATAGTTTACCTCATAAGTTTTTTATGATTATTGTATATCATTAGGGATTGAGGTAGAGCATCATGTTCTCCATGTGCACACAGTATGGGATAGTTGAGTCATTTATTAAACATCTCCAACTTATAACTAGACATCTACTAATGTAATCTAGTTTGCCATTTGAGACTTGGGGACATGCTATTTTATATATTGCATCTCTACTAAATTTAGACTTATTGCCTACCATATTATTTTATATATACAACTTGTTAGTGGTAAACAACCAAACATTTCATATTTGAGAAAGTTTGGATGTAAAGTATATGTCACAGTTCAATCTCCCGAAAGAACTAAGATGAGTCCCCAATGATGTTTGGGAATATACATTAGTTTTAAGTCTTCTTCATAATAAGGTATTTAAAACCAATAACTGGTGATGTTTTTATTACAAGATTCGATGATTGTCAATTTGATGAGAGAGTCCTCCCGCCGCTAGGGGGAGGTAAGCAACAAATTGTTTACATAAAACAAACCATTGCTAATGAACGGCGTAAATTGACATAAAATATGCATGCTCTATCTCATCAAGATCCAAGAACTCCACAATGTGATTATAAGACAAGGAGAATGATACATTTTCAAGAAATTATAAATCAATTACCTGATGTTTTTAATGATGTCATAAAGGTAACTAGATTATATGTACTAGCCATAATCATTGTTCCAATTGGACAAAATTCAAACAAGGCGGCAAATGAATCCACTACTACACGTCAAAAGCGTGGTAGGCCTATAGGTTCCAAGGATAGTGCTCCTAGAAAAAGAAGAGCTAATGAAACATCTTGTCCTGATAAAAGCCCAATAGTGGCTGGAGCTCCAAAATAAATAATAAAGATGTGCATGTTTCCAAATTCACTGAAATGCCTATGGATGCCTCTAGAGAGGCACAGGTACCTGAAAGTGAAGAGATCTCGATATTCCATGCATGTTTAGGTGAATTATGGAATAGAAAAGCACTTGTCATCGATGACCTATTTATAAGCTATGTAGTAGCTTCTGAAATATAAAATGACAATGATGATTGTGAAAATGATCCACGTAGTATAAATGAATGTCGACAAAGAAAAGATTAGCCAATATACAAAGATGATTCAAGCAGAATTAAAATCTTTAGAAAAATATGGTGTGTTTGGACCTATAGTGGAAACACCAAAGGACATAAACCATATTGGTTTTAAATGGGTGTTTTGTGAGAAAATGAAATGAGAGGAACAAAGTTGAAAGATATAAAGCCCAACTTATAGAACAAGGTTTCTCTCAAACACCTGGAATTGACTATGTTGAGACATACTCTCCAGTTATGGATGTCATTATTTTTAGATATCTAATGATCAGTCTCGCAGTTTATGAAAATTTTTATATAAGATTTATGGATGTTGTAACTGCATATTTGTACAGAGGCTTAGATATTGACATCTATATGAAATTCTAGAAGGATTTACAATGCCATAGATTAAGTCAAAGGGCATGCGTTCAATTAAAATTAGACGAGCATTATATGGGTTGAAATAATCCAAAAGAATGTGGTACAATCGTCTTATTTTATATTTGACTAAGGAATGATACAAAAATAGTTAAATTTACCCATGTGTCTTCATTAAGAAATTAGGAAATGAATTCTTGATAGTAGCAGTATATATGGATGATATAAAACCTGATCAGGTCTCCTACAGAATTGGAGAAAACTGCAAACTATTTGAAATGAAAGACTTGGGGAAAGACAAAGCTTAGTCTCGGTTTGCAAATAGAACGAAATTTTAGTGAAATATTAGTGCATCATTTCCGATATAATAAAAGAATTTGAAACGATTCAGAATAGTAGATAAAGCACATTCACTAAGTACACCTATAGTTGTACGCAGGTTGGATTTGAATATATATCCATTACGATCAAAGGGAGAAAATGAAATAGTTCGTGGTCCTGAAATGCCGTATTTAAGTGTTATTGGAGCACTATTATATCTGTCACCCCCAGTTTTCAGAAACAGGGGTATTTTTGTCATTTTAAATTTTTGAATATTTTTAAAATTTATTTTATTTATGATTTATTTTGGGGTTGAAATTTATTTTATTATTTATGATATTGTTTTGGGGTTATTTGAGTCGGGTTCGAATTTCAACTCAATCCGACTTGAAACGGAGACCCGGGGGGTAGTTTGACTCTAGTGGGACCCACACACTAGTTAGGCATGGCCACATGATATTAATTTTAGTCTATATGATATTAATTTTAGTTAGTAGTTAGACTAATTATTTAGGATAGGTTTAGTTTAATTAGAGACTTAAAACTAGACTAAATTGACATCAACCTTTAACCCATTCCTAATTTAAATCAAATAGATTAGTGGATGGCATTTGGACATTCAAATAGGGAACAACTCACCCTTTTTGGGCAGGCACCTATGGGGGGAGGATAAGGAGTGAGTCACTCCTTCATTTATTTGTTTTCATCTTTTCTCTCTTGTTCTTCCCCAAATTAATTTATAGATGAACCTCCATTGATTTCATCTCCAAATTAACCCTTTCTTCTACCAAATCTTCTTATTTCTCCTCTACTCCATGTTTAGAGGGTGCTAGCCAAGTTTGGGAGGATTCGAAGCTCGTTCGTGTCCTTTTAGAATCTCTACGTGTCGGTGTCGTGTCAAAAAGATTTTCCTTTGAATCTCTCTCCCGGAAGGTATAATCTCTCCTCTAATCCATCCCTACTGTACATAGAATATTTTGAACCCATAGGAATGACCCCCATGGTTGTATCTCCATTTGTGTCCATTTCGTGTCCATTTGGAGGTCATAGGAGTGTCCTTTGTGTTGTGGTTGTGTCCATGTGGAAAAATCCCAAATTTGGACACACTAGTGTTGTTGTTATGTATGAATGAATTATTACATGTTTAATCTCATTTTTGTATTGGAGATGTGTTCTATAGTGTCTCATATATATATATATTAGTGTAGAGAGTGAGTTCTTGATATATTATGTTATATACTTGTGTCTTTTGTCTCAAACTACCTAAATTCGTCATAAATTTATTCACGTTTTAGTAGCAATAGCAACTTAGAAATGTCCTAACTTTTAGCTTAAAATTCCGATTTATCTTCGTTTTTTTTAAAGAACCGTATAGAAGTTATCTTTCCAAATATATATTTTAATAAGCCAAATTCTTTCTGTAACTTTCTGTAGAAATTTTGAGTGTCAGCTGTACGAAAGACGAACGTGTTTCGGTATTTTTACGATTCTGGGAGCTTTCGGACACGAAAATGCGATCCGTTTGAAGTTTCGGAAAGCTAACATGAAGACTACGACATACTTAATTCTAGAATTTAGTGAATGCCCAACTGGTACAGTATTGATTTTAAGTAGAAGAGTGACTATACGATATATGCATTTTGTGTAATATGAGCCTATGTAGTATGGATATTAAATGTATATAGAGTATGTATGCATGTTAGATGAATAAATAATATATATATGATTAATATTTCTTACTTATGTATATATATGGTTGAATGCAAGCATGTAGGATGCAATTAATATATGCATATGAGCAATGTATGAATGAAAGAATGATATACAATGTATGCATGAAAGTATATAATGAATGCTAGATATGAATGCAAGATATTATGTAATATATATATGAATACATATTGTATAAATATTGTAATGCAGATATAATGATAACATGTATGGTAATGTAGAGTATATGATGCAAGTATGAATGAATGGAGGAAATACATGTATATAGGTAATATAGAATGTAATATATGAATGCAAGTATGCAAGATAATTATTGTATCCATATATGATGTATTCACTTAAAGATAATGTAATATATGAAAGGAATGATATATATAACATGATATGTAGGGTAATGCAAGGTATGAAATATATGATGTGTGCATATTTGTATGTCTCTATGTTAATGTATGAAATGATATGAATATACAATATATGCATAGTATAAAACATGTAGGTAATGCATAGATGCATGAATGAAATGAATGTTTGTAATATGTTAATATAAATAAAAGTATCTAATATGCATGGATGTAAGTATAATATATAAGTATACATGTAGTATCATGTAAATGTAATATACATGATATGTATGTATACATGTATACAAGGTAAGTATGTATGTATGTATTTCTATAAACTGAGTTAACCTATAACCTTTTACACACTGCATTCATACCCTTTGACATCATGTATCGCATGTCACATACACCTACCTATCACTAAATTTAGAACATTAAACATATCTTTCACACACATGCCAACACACATACTTACTTACTCTTTTACCTCTCTTTCTATATATATATATATATATATATATAGATATATGTATGTGCCTATATATATAGCTTTCCTATATATCTATGTATATGAATATGTGAATGTGAATATTATAACATTATATGACTAAGTTTGTGTGCCTTGTTAGCTTATGGTTTAGTTTTGTGCTTGGTTTAGCAAGTGACTTAGGATATGAGTTAGTAGCTATCTTGGATACTTGATTTGCTATACTTAGTTTGTTTAGACCTAGAATAACTTGTTTGACCTAATTTAGACTTATTAGACCTAGTTTGACCATAGTTGACCTAGGTTGACTTTCAGGGTTGACCAAGTTGACCAAGAGTTGACTTTGGTCTAGATGGACCTAGAATCAAGTAGAATGCATAGTAGAACTTCATATTGCCATTTTGGACTTGTTGTGACTTGTCTGTTCTGATTAGGAGCCAGACACCTCTCCTCGGACAGTATATTTACTTTGGACATTCAGACACCAGGCGAGTACATTCTCTGATCTTTTTATACTTACCTGGATTATATTCTTGTTCTAGATTCACTTGATGCTGACACGTATCTTCACGGATTAGTACTATATGGATCCTTCCTGAGATGTTATCCCTCTACGGGTTCATCGGGTATTTTATGTTCATGTACTTTATCATGTGCATCAGGTACTCCTTGTACTCGTACTAGTTCATGTTTTACATGTTCTCATGTGCTTTCAGTACTTCATGTGCTTTCATGTGCTTTATCATGTGCTCATGTACTACTCATTACATGAGTTCACGTATCTTAGCTGTATTCATGTGCCTATAACGAACTTGAATGGATCCTTGTGTATTGATTGGGGCGGGGTGAGTAGAATGGTTATGTGAACACTATCCCCAGTAGCGTATTCATGTGCCTCCTTAGTTTTATTCAGTGCCCCTAAGCCGTTTACATAACCATATTGTACTAATCACGTAGCCACTACAGTCTCTACTATCATGTATTACTTTCAGTTACAAAATATCTCATATTTACTCGTACTTCCTTTCAGCACTTCCTGTATTTACTCTATTGCATGATTTATACTCCTAACATGCTATGAACTGTTTGAGAGATAGTGCTCGTTCCGTCATGACTGGACCTGTTGATAAATTTTACAGATAGCCTGGAGGTTGCCTGCTAGCCTAGAGGAGACACAAAGAGGTTGTATAGATAGTTAGGGTTTGATTATAGCTTATTTTCAGTTGTCTTGAGTGTATTTATTTTAGGATTACTGTATTTGAGCTTGAGATGTATTCTGGGTTGGTGTATCTTAGACACTTAGACTTCTATCTGCGTATCTCTTTTGGATTTTATGTTCTATCTATCTTCCATTATGCTCTACCTTAGATGTGATTGAGTTTATATTCTGCTATGTCACCCCCATTCGGGGAGTATAAATGTTTAGCCTTATACTATTAGATGCATGAGACCTAGGACAGCGTTCTACCGCCGACACTGCGGCGTAGGCTGGACGTACCCACTTCTCGTGCCCTTATTCTAGGGTGCGGGTCGTGACACGTTTTTTAGTGGTGGCCCATGCAGGTCGAGTTTGTGTAGTGGTATTCGAACTAGAGTACCACTACAGCCTGCAGTAGAATTAGGATATATTTTTGAAGGTACTCAATCACAGTTAGGATTTCTTCAGAGATTCCTGGGACGACCCTTGAGAATCTTATTTTAACTTCGATTTGAAAACTCTTCTTCCCTTGATTTGATTTATCTTTACTTTCTGTTGTTGAACTTAATTTTGATAATGATTGTGGAGGTTTGAATCTTGATGTTAGCTGTTGCATCCGAGTTTGTATTTATATGATTTGATGGATTATTGTTCAGTTTTGAATCTTGATGTTCGTTGATAAATTTGATTTTGGGTATCCATTGTTGATTTAATTTAATTTTTGTCAAGATAAAATCATATGGGCTAGGTCATCTAAGTTATGGAATCAAGTCTTCTCAGTCACATTAGCCAGCATGGTGAGGACATATAGTCTGATTTTGAATATATTTCTCGGGTGTGAAAATTTAAGGTTTTCGCAGCCAAGCTAGCGGCATCGCGAAAATTTTAAATACCATGATTCTAAAGGCATGTGCCTAAGTCGAGGACTCTGTGATTATCGTAACCTTGCTTACTAGTATGATGAGATTTAGAGTACCATGATTTGGATAGACGCATATGATTATCAGATTGTACCTTAAATATTTTGAACATGTTTTTTCTACTTTGTTTCAGTCCTTCAAAAAAAATTATTATTTGTTTGTTTGTTTTGCTTTCTCATTATTTAACTTAGGAGTAGGTTTAGTTGTTTTTATAAACTCTTGTGTAACTTCTTGCTATGAGTTTCTTCTTAATACATGAACCGATGATTTTGCTAGACCTTATCGTGTAATTGATATTTAGTTCTTGGTTTCAAAATGGTTCCTTCTTTAAACAGATAAGCAAAACAGATTTTATCGTTATTACTTTCTTGCTATTATTCTTGATTAAATAATAATAATAAACTGTCTTGATTACGTCAATCACCTACTTTGCAATCTTGGTAGGAATCTAAATGTTGGTCTTGATGTAGAATTTGATTTTTATATTGGGACATGAGAATATATATATAGTGGATACAGACCTTTGCCTGACACGTATGCATGCTACACTTGATTTCCAACCTATCTAATACATATTAATATGTTGTTGATGTTTAAATTTTCAAAACCCAATATTTCTGATACAGTACAGTAACAGAGACTGGTTTCTGCATTTCCAGTTAAAATTTGTAATTCAAATATAAATTTCATGTTATTAGTTATGTTTACATCACTGCATGTATGTTATACATAGGGTTTCAATTCAAAAAAAATTGGTTGAGTTTTGTGTTTGAATTTGTCAAATCTAAGACTGTGTGCATATAACCCTTAATACTGGATTCCAAATGTTTAGTTCAATTGCTGTTTTTTTTTTAAAAAAAATGTAATATTTGGAGCTATGTACATGTTGTATGTAGGGATATGATGTTAGGTTTATACTCTTACATATTAGGTTGTGATAACATTGGGTTGGTTAATTTACTGGTTTAAAGTTAGCTTATTTCAGATTTTGTATGTAAATGCTGAACTAAAACTGGGTCTAACCTTTCATTACTAAAGCTATAACCCTGTATAGTGACACCCACACTCTAACATAGTATACACTGCCTGTAACCTAACCCTTCCTCTCTATGTTATGTTTATATATCATATAGATCTATATAGAGTTTATGCATACATGTTATAATGTATATAGATACATTACTAAATCTCTACCTCTTTATATATATATACATGGTTAGCCATGCATGTTGAGCAATGATTGTGTATTATAGATTGTTTAACCAATATGCCATGATTAGTGTAACTTGATAGTTATTGTTTGAAACCCAAATCCTCCTATGCACTTTTATGTATATTTCACATACACACACGCCTATTATCTAACCATATGAATATGTCCACATACACCCATACCACACACGAACTACATAACTTGTACTAATGCTAGCTTTTCCCTCTCTAACGCTATATATATAAATATATTGTGATTGGATTTCCATACAATTGGCTTTCATTCTTTAACTTTTGATTTTGATTTTCTGAATAGTACCCCTTATTAGATAAATGGTAGTTAACTTTATTTTATTTTGATAAGTACCAGTTTTTATATAGGATGGTAGACTGCCTTACAGTCTTGATGATTGTTATTTCTGTATCTTTTCTAGTTTAGCACCCTAGATGCTTGTGTGTTTTGATACCCTATGACCGTTTTGGTTTAGCATGACTAGTATACCTAGATGAGACTTTCACTACCACCGTATGCCATGACCCTGTATGTCATCTTTTAATCGTATGATTGTTTAAGTTCTAAGACTTGATTGTGGGGGGTTTGACCGAAGGAGTATGAACATTTTAATTTCGAGGACGAAATTTTTCTACGGTGGGTAGACTTGTAACATCCAGTTTTCTAAAATGAGGGTAATTTTGAAATTTTGTAATTTAATCATTATTGATTTGACATTTAAATCATGATATAATTTTTGGTAATTTTAAATTATTTTAAAACTATTTAAAATCATGACTTGTGATTTGATATTTTGCTAGTGAAACCCGAGAGACTGTTTGACCTAGAGCCTAACCATGTGATTAGGATATTTTAATGTCATTTTTGGCCTAAGAATTTTGCATTTGACCTCTTTGAATATTTTGATATTTATTGCGTCGGTGATTGTTGATTTTGACCTTTGATAGTGGTGATTTTGTGATGGTTTTGTGTCCGTAGCGAAAACGTATCAGTTTTTATTTACAAATGTTGATGTGCCTCAAAGAGATTTTTTTTATTGCTGATTTTTTTTTTGAAAAGTAGTTGAATGAGATTGTTTTCTGCATGTGTTTTCTGTTGCTTTGTTTTAATTTCGAGGACGAAATTTTTTTAAGGTGGATAGATTTGTCACCTCCAGTTTTCAGAAACAGGGATATTTTTGTCATTTTACATTTTTGATATTTTTTATTATTATGATATTATTTTGGGGTTGAAATTTATTTTATTATTATGATATTATTTTGGGGTTATTTGAGTCGGGTTCGAATTTCAACTCAATCCGACTTGAAACGGGGACCCGGAGGGTAGTTTGACTCTAGTGGGACCCACACACTAGTTAGACATGGCCCACATGATATTAATTTTAGTCCACATGATATTAATTTTAGTTAGTAGTTAGACTAATTATTTATGGATAGCTTTAGTTTAATTAGAGACTTAAAAACTAGACTAAATGACCTCAACCTTTAACCCATTCCTAATTTAAATCAAAAGATTAGTGGAGGTCATTTGGACATTCAAATAGGGAACAACTCACCCTTTTGGGCAGCCACCTATGGGGGGGATAAGGAGTGAGTCACTCCTTCATTCATTTGTTTCATCACTTTCTCTCTTGTTCTTCCCCAAATTAATTTAGAGATGAACCTCCATTGATTTCATCTCCAAATCAACACTTTCTTCCACCAAATCTTTTTCATTTCTCCTCTACTCCATGGTTAGAGGTGCTAGCCAAGTTTGGGAGGATTTGGAGCTCGTTCGTGTCCTTTTAGAATCTCTACGTGTCGGTGTCGTGTCGGAAGGATTTTCCTTTGAATCTCTCTCAGGAAGGTATAATCTTTCCTCTAATCCATCCCTACATGCATATAGAATATTTTGAACCCCATAGGAATGACCCCCATGGTTGTCTCTCCATTTGTGTCCATTTCGTGTCCATTGGAGGTCATAGGAGTGTCCTTTGTGTTGTGGTTGTGTCCATGTGGGAAAACCCCAAATTTGGACACACTATGTGTTGTTGTTATGTATGAATGAATTATACATGTTTAATCTCATTTTTTGTATGGAATGTGTTCTATAGTGTCTCATATATATATATATATATATATATATATATATATATATATATATATATAATATATAATTATTATTAGTTGTAGAGAGTGAGTTCTTGATATATTATGGTATACTTGTGTTTCTTTGTCTCAAACTACCTAAATTGTCATAATTTATCCATGTTTTAGTAGCAATATCAATTTAGAAATGTCATAACTTTTAGCTTAAAATTCCGATTTATCTCCCATTTTTTTTAAAAACCGTATAGAAGTTAGCTTTCCAATATATTTTAATAAGCCAAATTCTTTCTGTAACTTTCTGTAGAATTAAATTTGAGTGTCAGCTGTACGAAACGAACGCGTTTCGGTATTTTTGCGATTCCGGGCTTCCGGACACGAAAATATGATCCGTTGAAGTTTCGGAAAGCTAACACGAAGTACTACGACATACTTTCCTAGAATTTAGTGAATGTCCAATTGGTACAGTATGATTTAAGTAGAAGAGTGACTATACGATATATGTATTTTGTGTAACCTATGAGCCTATGTAGTATGGATATTAAATGTATATAGAGTATGTAATGCATGATATGTTAGATGAATGAAATAATATTATATATGATATATATTCTCTTTACATTAATGTATATATGGTTGAATGCAAGCATGTAGGAATGCAATTAAATAATGCATATGAGCAATGTATGAATGAAAGAATGATATACAATGTATGCATGAAAGTATATAATGAATGCTAGATATGAATGCAAGATATATATGTAATGATAGATATGAATGCATATTATATAATTTGTAATGCATATAATGATACATGTATGGTAATGTAGAGTATATGATGCAAGCATGAATGAATGGAGGAAATACATGTATATAGATAATATAGAATGTATATATGAATACAAGTATGCAAGATAATATATTGTATCCATATATGATGTATTCAACTTAAGATAATGTTATATGAAAGGAATGATAATATATAAATATGTAGGTAATGCAAGGTATGAAATATATGATGTGTGCATGTTTGTATGTCTCTATGTTAATGTATGAAATGATATGAATATACAATATATGCATATGTATAAACATGTAGGTAATGCATAGATGCATGAATGAAATAAATGTTTGCAATATGTTAATATAAATACAAGTATCTAATATGCATGGATGTAATATAATATATACAAGTACTGTATGTATCATGTAAATGTAATATACATGATGTATGTATGCATGTATACAAGGTAAGTATGTATTATGTATTTCTATAAACTGAGTTAACCTATAACCTTTACACACATGCATTCATACACCCTTTGACATCATGTATCCCATGTCACATACCCTACCTATCACTAAATTTTAGAACATTAACACATATCCTTTCACACCATGCCAAAACCACAACTTACTTACTCTTTTACCTCTCTTTCTCTATATATTATATATATATAATAATGTATGTCTATATATATAGCTTTCCTATATATATCTATGTATAGAATATGTGAATGTGAATATATATATACATTATATGACTAAGTTTGTGCCTTGTTAGTTTATGGTTTAGTTTTGTGCTTGGTTTAGCAAGTGACTTAGGCTATGAGTTAGTAGCTATCTTGGATACTTGATTTGCATATACTTAGTTTGTTTAGACCTAGAATAACTTTTTGACTAATTTAGACTTGTTAGACCTAGTTTGACCATAGTTGACCTAGGTTTGACTTTCAGGGTTGACCAAGTTGACCAAGAGTTGACTTGGTCTAGATGGACCTAGAATCATATAGAATGCATAGTAGAACTTCATATTGCCATTTGGACTTGTGGACTTGTCTGTTCTGATTAGGAGCCAGACACCTCTCCTCGGACAGTATATTTACTTTGGACATTCAGACACCAGGCGAGTACATTCTCTGATCTTTTCATACTTACCTGGATTATATTCTTGCTCTAGATTACTCTACTTGATGCTGACACGTATCTTCACGGATTAGTACTATATGGATCCTTTCCTGAGATGTTATCCCTCTACGTGCATCGGGTATTTTATGTTCATGTACTTTATCATGTGCATCAGGTACTCCTTGTACTCGTACTAGTTCATATTTTTACATGTTCTCATGTGCTTTCATGTGCTTCATGTGCTTTCATGTGCTTATCATGTGCCTCATTATACTCATTACATGAGTTCACGTATCTTAGCTGTATTCATGTGCCTATAACGTAACTTGAATGGATCCTTGTGTATTGATTGGGGCGGGGTGAGTAGAATTGGTTATGTGAACACTATCCCCAGTAGCTGTATTCATGTGCCTCCTTAGTTGTATCATGTGCCCCTAAGCCGTTTACATAACCATATTGTACTCTAAATCACGTAGCCACTTACAGTCTCTACTATCATATATTTACTTTCAATTACAAAATATCTCCTGTTTACTCGTACTTCCATTCAGCACTTCCTGTATTTTACTCTATTGCATGATTTATACTCCTAACCTGCTATGAACTGTTTGAGAGATATGTGCTCGTTCCCATCCTGACTGGACCTGTTGATAAATTTTACAGATAGCCTGGAGGTTGCCTGCTAGCCTAGAGGAGACACAGTAGAGGTTGTATAGATAGTTAGGGTTTGATTATAGCTTATTTTCAGTTGTCTTGAGTTGTATTTATTTTATGGATTACTGTATTTGAGCTTTGAGATGTATTTGGGTTGGTGTATCTTAGACACTTAGACTTCTATCTGCTGTATCTCTTTTGGATTTCATGTTCTATCTATCTTCCATTATGCTCTACCTTAGATGTGATTGAGTTTACATTCTGCTATGTCACCCCCATTCGGGGAGTATAAACTGTTTAGCCTTATACTGTTAGATGCATGAGACCTAGGACAGCGTTCTACCGCCGACACTGCGGCGTAGGCTGGACGTACCCACTTCTCGTGCCCTTATTCTAGGGTGCGGGTCGTGACAATATCTAATCAATGCACCAGACCAGATATTATTTTCATATTAGTTTATTATGTAGATATAATTATGTACCTACATTTAGACATCGGAATGGATTAAACACATATTGAGAAATTTTGTGGAACAACTGACATGAGATCATTTTATTTATATGATTCCACTAACAGTTCTTGTCTAGTTGGTTGTGCAGACTCAAATTTTTCTGACCTCATAAGGGTTGACCCCAAACAGTTTTATGTGTTTAATAACCATGCAGCTATATCTTGACGATCAACAAAGCAAGGTTCAGTAGCAACTCCCTCTAACCATGCAAAATTAATTACATTACAAGAAGCAACAAGAGAAAGTGTGTGGTTGCGATCAATCATTTATCATATATGAGAAAATTGTCAACTACCTACAGTTACAAATCAGCCTACAATAATATTCAAAGACAATACGGCTTGCATTGCACAGTCCAAGAGGGATTCATCAAAAAGATCGAATAAGCACCTTCCACCAAAATTATTTATGTACATGAGCTCTAAAGGACGAAAGTGATCAAAGTCAAGCAAATCCATTATATCGAGGGAGAGAATGACTCGTGAAGAATATTTTTGTGTTTTGCGCGTTGTACTCTTTTCCTTGATAAGATTTTTTCCCACTAGGTTTTTTCTTAGTAAGGTTTTAACGAGGCAACAAATGCGCATACACCACCAACTAATTAATGGTGAATATCCAATGGGGAGTGTTATAAATATGGATAATTCTCCATAATTATTTAGCCTATATAACCTATGTCTTTTGGTTATCCATAACCTATGACATTTAGTTATCCATACCTGTCTTTTGGCATTCTCTTTTAATTGTCATGATGATGTTAAACCTTCATTGTAAGCCTATATAAAGGGATCTTCTCAAGTTGATTGTGATACAAGTGAATGAATAAACAATTTTCTCTATTTTCTATCTCCATATTTCTTTAGTTTATAATACCTATAAATATTGCAACGCACGTGCACATATATATATATATATAATATATATATATATATATATATATATATATAAACTAATGAGGGAGCTAAAGAGTGGGTGGAAAAAGATTATGGAATCAGTTTGAGTTGCAAAGGAGAAAATTGTAAAAAAATTCCTGGATGTGTTCAAGTATGATCCTGGACATAACAAGATAGTATTTAACTTCAGCTAAAAGAAGTTCAACCCCACTCACAAGGACGAATGAATCAATAATTATGGAAGAGAAAATACAACTATACAAGCTCAACAAAAATACACTACCCAAATTAAGAGACATTTGTTAGGCTCAAAATTCCCTCTTTCATACAATTCAGGAGGAGACATTTGTGGAGAGCCCCAAAATTTTCTTACATATTTCCAAGCAAAATATAAGCAACGGATTGAAAGAATTGATGGCACAACAACAAACAACAACGTTGCACCTCCATCTAATTCTGCTTTGCTTGTTAAGCTGTAACTGCTTCCTGCTTCGAAGAGATCTCGTTCTGGATATGTTGGGGAACAACATCGAACTTGGCAAGCGCATTGTGTAAGAAGCACGGCCCTTCGTCATCCCACGGAGGGTGCTGACGTATTGGAACATTTCAGCTAGTGGCACCAAAGCATCAACCACCTGCATTGCAAGTACACATAAGAAAATTGGAGCGTGGCAGAAGACGTTCAAAACCATACTACTCTAGTTACGCAGGTGGAGGGAATTTTGATCAGGATCTTACACAAATGGTAAGACAGCTTGATATTTTGTCAAAAGGCTTATTCGCCTTTAAATACCATCAAAGCCTAATTATAGAGTTGCAACTTGATACCCAGCCTAAACTTTTTTTGCAGTTTGATACCGTGACACCCCCGTTATCTGAAAACAGTAAAATGACCATTTTGCCCTTTTATTATAAATGGGTGTTAATAATTTAGTTTTGTACACAAGTCCTTCGATTTTTTAAATTGTTGTCCAGATCACAAACATTTTCCCTACTTTCCTTCTATTCATCTTCTTTCTCAATCCTCCACTATTTTGAGCACGCCATGTTTCAGACATGGCGACACGGATTTGGCATCTAATTTGGCGTCCTATTGTATTTCAGAGTGTATGTGGCGTGTCTGAAACGTGTGTCCGACATGACACGGACACAACATGAATCTTGAGTGTCCGTGCTTCTTACCTTCCTCTCTTTCAAACCCCAACTCTCAGCCTCACCTGTCATCATCACAACCATTACTACATCTCAAACCCTAACCCTAACATTCACCTCAATATCACCACCACCACCATCATTTTACACCCGTTCACCCCCCCTCCTCCCCTCACCCCCCCCCCCCCCCCCCCCACCCCCACCCGCAACATTGTCTCCTTGCCTCGCACAACACTGCGACAATGGATGGGGTGAGAGTTAAGGTATGGTTTAAGAACATGGATTTGGAGGATATAAATGAACTCTCTTTTTTCATTTGACGGGTGTCAAAGTCTCTCCCACTACACCAAAACTCTTGAGCTTTGGTGAGGGTTGAGGGTTAATATTTATATTATTCTAATACACCCCCTCAGGTCGAAGGTTGATTTTTTGGGCCAAGAGTTGATTCACATTGCTGTATAACTTTTAAAACCCACTTAAAATATGCAGCATAGAAATTCGGACCTTAGTTGCTCCCATACCATGTTAAAGTCTTTTCCACTACATCAAAATTTAGTGAGGGTTGAGGGTCAATATTATATTAGTATAAGATGGGTAAACAGATCCAATATTTCACCAATGAAAGTTAATGTCATACACTTTCGGAAGGTATAAGTTGCAAAAACTCAATTGTTCAAGGTAGCAATCTAATAATAAAAACAGTTCACGGTATGATATGCAAATCAACAAGATTTGTGGGTATTTAAATGCAAACAAGTCATTTTGTAAAGAAATACGAATTAGCAATGAATAGAAACCAAGACAGTTAAATAGGATCAGGAAAACAAGACAGTTTATTCAGTGAGTTTCAAAAATGTACATACTACCAATGGGTTGTCTTATTAGAAAAAGTGGTGAAGGAAAAGTTACTCATACTGTACCTTGAGACCACCAGGCTTATCCCCAAAATTGTTGATCTGACCTCTTCTTGAGTTTAGATCACCAATAACATCTCCCAAATGCTCTTCAGGAGTGACGACTTCAACCTTCATAATAGGCTCCAACATTCTTGGTGCTGCCTTTCTCATTCCCTCCCTGAAAGCACCTCGGGCAGCCAGTTGAAATGCCAGAACACTAGAATCAACATCATGGTAGGAGCCATCAACTAAAACAGCTCGGACATCAACAACAGGGTACCCAGCTAGCACACCATTGGTCATGCACTCTTCTAGCCCTTTCACTACTCCTGGGACGTATTCTTTCGGCACTGCTCCACCTTTTATCTCACTCTTAAACTCATACCCGCTCCCAGCCTCCAAGGGCTCAAATCTAACAGTGATGTCTGCAAACTGCCCTTGACCACCAGACTGCTTCTTGTGGATGTACTGCACTTCTGAAATTCGTGAGATGCTCTCGCGGTAGTTCACCTGAGGAGCACCTACATTTGCTTCGACCTGTTTGATAAAGGGAGTAAGAAGATAAGAATTATGGCTAGGACATGAGAGAACCAAAATGTATGGAAAACTCATTGAAAATGGTTCAATCTTGGGTTTGTTTTGTATAGGCTGGAAGGACATCAGAGAACCAAAATATCGTATAGCTTTCTCATTATAATTCATACTACACAGAGGATCCTAGCTGATACGATTTATTAAGAATACACTTACAGATGATATCACAGGCATACCAAGCTGAAATATAGTATATGCTCGACTCTGAATTATATGCACACCTTTTGGACCAATGTAGGTTTGTTCACAAAACCTACTAGCAATGAAAAACTTTCATGTTGATGAAGTATCAGGGATATAATTATCAAATTAAAGTGCTAACCTTGAATTCCCTCTTCAATCTATCTACAATGATTTCGAGATGCAGCTCCCCCATTCCTTCAATGACAGTTTGGTTGACCTCCTCGTCTCTGGAGAAGTGAAACGATGGATCTTCTTGAGCAAGCTTAATTAGTCCGGTTGCCATCTTATCTATATCAGCCTTAGTTTTGGGTTCTATTGCAACTTTAATAACAGGATCTGGGAAGTCCATTCTCTCAAGCACTACAGGATTCTCTGGATCACAAAGTGTTTCTCCTGTTATTGTATCTTTGAGACCAGCAAGGGCAACAATATCACCTGTCAAAGCTATTTTGACATCCTCCCTACTATTAGCATGCATCTCGAGAAGCCTTCCTATTCTCTCCTTCTTACCTTTGTTAGAATTGAGAACGTATGATCCTGCAGTTAACTTCCCAGAATACACTCTAACAAATGTAAGAGATCCAACAAATGGATCACTCATGATTTTGAAAGCCAACCCAGCAAATGGTTCATCATCATTTGGTAGCCTTTCAATTGATATTTCAGGGTCATCAGCATCAGAACCCTTCATTGGTGGCAATTCAAGTGGTGATGGTAAGAAATCCACAACTGCATCAAGCAAGGGCTGGACTCCTTTGTTTTTAAATGCCGAGCCACATAAAACTGGAACAAAACTGTTAGATATGGTGCCTTTTCTGATCAAAGTTTTTAATGTTTGTTCATCTGGTTCAATTCCTTCAAGATAAGCTTCCATAACTGTATCATCAAGTTCAACAACAGTTTCAATCATAAGGGCCCTGTATTCTTCAGCCAAATCTTGGAGATCAGAGGGTATGTCTTCATAGTTGAACTTTGCACCTAATTCTTCTCCTGACCAGACCACAGCTTTCATTTTCAGCAAGTCAACAACTCCTTTGAAGGTGTCTTCTGCACCAATTGGTAATTGAACCACAGTGGTTTAGCACCCAAGTTAGAGACAATCATGTCCCTCGTTCTAAAGAAATTAGCCCCAAGGCGATCCATTTTATTAACGAAAACAGATTCTAGGAACCCCATACTTATCAGCTTGCCTCCACACGGTTTCAGACTGAGGTTCCACACCAGCAACACTGTCAAACAAGCATATAGCTGCATCCAGGACCCTAAGAGCACGCTCCACTTCGAGTGTAAAGTCAACATGGCCAGGAGTATCAATGATGTTAATTCTATGATTATTCCAGAAAGTCGTAGTTGCAGCAGAGGTTATAGTAATTCCCCTCTCCTGTTCTTGTTCCATCCAGTCCATTGTAGCCGTTCCCTCATGCACCTCACCAATCTTGTAATTTCTTCCAGTATAGTAGAGAATACGCTCTGTGGTTGTAGTTTTTCCTGCATCTATGTGAGCCATATTCCTATGTTGCGATAATCTTTCAGCGGAATTTGCCGTTTAGATTCTGGCAAACAAGAGAGAATTATGATAATGTTAATATTAGCGAATAGACACAAACTGGCATTTCTGATGCTTTTATTATCTTTAGAGCAATTGAAATAAAGATACTTCGAACTATATCCTGCACAAATTTCATTATTCCCTTCTATTCCCAATGAAGCAGGAAACTGTACTGCAACAAAAAAAAATACACAGACTGGAAGTCGCTATTTGTCCATGCCATAAGCAGGAAATGTGGCAAATGAGGGACAATTACACAGACCAAAGTCATTATTGACCAAGTCATGTTAATGCAAACATTAAGTGACCTTTTCTTCTCTGCTTTTAATGAGGCAACATGAAGGAAAACAGCAACCATTATTTAAGGCATTGAATGAGTTAAGACTTGTTAGACTTGGTGTGTCTATACTTAGTAGTCCAATTTCTCCGTCCTTGGCCCACATTGGCTATGTACTAATGAGGACGAATCTCCTGTGAATATGTACTCAAACCACATCAACAAACTGTGGCGTTGTGTTTAGCTTCGTCAACATGGTATCAAGCACTAGCTCTTTAACTAACACAAAATCACCTTACAATCAACCTAATCCTAGCCCTAGCTCACCTTAACCCTAACCAAACAATCCCTATCTAAACCCTAACCATAAGCCTAACCCCACACACTAACAACCCAAACCCTAATCCTAGTCCTCCGCATATCCCTAGTTCCATCACTGCTGACTCCAGCTCCTCACATGCTGCCCACTTAAGATCTCTTTTCTCAATCCAACCGCCCCAACATCTTCCTATCTCGAGGCACTAGGGACTTGGTGTATGATCCCATTATAAGCTTTTTATTGGGCGTATATCAGCCAGACGGGTTTACTGATCGCTATAAGGGCCAGTTAGTTGGGAAGGGGCTCACTCACACTTGTGATATTGACTATTTGGAGACATTTTCTCACGTAGCTCAACTCTCAGTGTTATTTTCCTTTGTTGTTGACAATGTGTGGTATATTTCAGCTTGGTATAAGAATATCTTAATGTATGTTAATGTTTTGTAAATGTCGTGGAGTACCTCTCAACCCATGGTCCATTTATGATTTGGGAATTCGGACTTCGATTTACTTTTTCGTGCACTTATTTGGGTCCTTTGTTTTAACTACTTATGTAGATAGGTACACATGGTTGATTTCTATGCTTAGTTATACTTATTAGGATTAGATTACATTTGGTATTGTATTAGTTTTATTTTGGTAACTTGTTTTGCATTGCAATGGAGAGTAATTGAGCAAAGACTAAAACACAACTACAATTTTCACACAGTCGGTTTGTTTTATGTTGGAAAGATCTAGTATAGAAGTATTTTACTATTACAAGATTAATGGAAAGATATAAAGAGAAAATATATTTACATATGAATTTTTTACTTAGAAAAAACTTATGATCAAGTTCATGGGGAGATAATATGGTGGACATTGGAGAAGAAACAAATTCCTTGTACTTATATTTAAGACTATTAAGGATTAATTATAGAGTTATGATGGTCGTATGAACTATTGGAGGAGATATTGAACCATTTCCTTTTACTATTGTCTTACAAGTATCAGTAATAACTTCTTACCCTTTCGTGGTAGTTTGGATAAAATTATTAAGCATATCCAGGAGAAGGTTCAATGATGTATGATGTTTATTAGATGCTAAAATAAAGGTATGACGAGAAACTTTGGAATATAACGATTTAAAATTAGTACGACGAGAACAAGTACATGAAATGTAACGTTAACTAGAGAGAGGGGGAGTCCATATAGATGGACATAACATACCAAAGAGTGACAATTTTCGGTATTTAGACTCAATTATTCATCGTGAGATTAATTAAAAGATGATGGTTGAAATGTAGGAGTGCTTCTGGAGTATTTTGTGATTACAAGATACCTAAAGTTGAAAGGAAATGTTGGACAATTAAGAAAAAAATGTAGAAAATTAGTGAAATCAAAATAAGAATACAAAGATCGATGAGTGACAATATATTAAAGGATAGAATATAATTATTGTATTTGTAGGAAATTAGAGGTAACGACAATTGAAAACAAGATGAGAGAAATCGACTTAGGTGTTTCGGACACGTGCAACGTTGACCAATAGATGCTCCCCATAAGGTGAAGCAATAATATATAGTTAATGGAGACGCTAGAACTAGATATAAGCCTAGAATAACATGGTTTGAAGTTTTAAAGAATGATACATTTTTATTAATGTTGTGAGGAAATGGCTGAATGGAAGAAGACTTCAAATAGTCGATCCCAAAGAAATTTGGAATAAAGGCTTGTTTTGTTTTGTATTGCAATTAGGACTAGTAATCTTGATGACTAAGGTTGATTGTCTATATAAGTTAACGTACTAGTCTAATTTTTATTCATTAAATATATGAGAATTTCACTGAGTTATGGTTTTCATACATTTATTATAGTAGATTTCTTCTTCTAATTCTCCCCCAAAGTATACCCTAAAAAATCTTCTCAACCCTCTACTTGTTAGAAGCCAATACAAAACCCTAAAACTCTTCACCATTACATCTGATACCCATTCATCGGAACACCACATCCGATACCCATTCATCGGAACACCAAATTGAAGGCTTCGATGTGTGTCTTTGGAGCAAGATTCATCTTTTTTCCGAAGAGTGATTCTACTTTGCGACATTTTGGGTTTTTGTTGGAAGATCGGTAATAATCATTACTAATAATTAGGCCTCTGCAAATGCACATATAAAGAGCAGTTTCCCAAGCTTCCTGTAAATCATCACAATCACTAGGAGGTGATCATTCAGAACATACAAAATGGTGGGGGAGAGTCGATACATGGGTTCAAGTTTGAATTTTGAAATTTTGAACTTTGGATATGTTTTTAGTGCATTATGGGTGTATTTTGTTTTAATTGCATGCACACATGGATAGACATGATTGCACATGGTTTTTAGTACTCGTATGATTTATTTACTAAGATAAGCTATATTCATTCTTGTAAATGTCAGCAAGATGTCCAACATGTTCATATCAATCTTTTACTAGCAAAGGACACAAAAAATTGCTTATGTTGTTTTAGTTCAAATCAACCATCATATTGGCCTAAATTCAGTATGTTCGCCGACCATAGAAAGTGAAATGTTTGTCGACCCTTTACACATAATTTGTTTTATGTGTTAATAGTGGGACTTTTATAGACTACCTCTTATTGCAATAACTCAAACAAGCCAACTCTTTCTCCTATGCCTTAGTATTGATCTCAAGCACTAAAGGCCCGTAACCTCTTTTGTCTCTGTGTGCTTGTCTTTGACTTTGAATTTCACTCCCAATCCTCTTTTTTTTTTTTTTTGGGTGGGGGGGGGGGGGGGCAAATTTACCCAAAATGAAACATTCTCCTCTTTCTCCGTCAAGTAGGACTTGATTTATTAATACCCGACATTTTTTTCTGGATATACTTTGCATTTTGGTATATATAATATATTTATGTTGATTGATATGTAACATTTTTAAAAATCTCATATGTCCTCAATATACGACATCCCCATTCAGAAAGTCCGATATAAACCTGACATCTGGCATCTACGATATTGGTTATACTTATTAGGATTTGGTTATATTTGGTATTAGGATTTGTTTTATTTGGTAACTTGTTTTCTATTACAATCAGACTATGTTTTGATGGTGAAGGTTTGATTTGCTATGTGAACCCATGTACTGCCTCTAATTTTTATGCTTTGAAGATATTAGAAATTTATGTGATTATTATTTTCGTGCCTTCTTTAGATTATATTTTTCTTCTACTTTTCTGCACAGCTATAACTCTAAAATCACTCAACCCTCTTATTCCTTAGAACAAAAATTGAAAACCTTAAAACTCTATTCTTCACCATTACCTCCAACTGATTAGTAGAACCTCATAATAGGGTCGAACGTATGGGATCGTCATGTGTGGAGAAAGAATTAGTCTATTCCGAAGAGTACTTTGACATGGCATCTTTTTTGGGTAATTTGTTGGAAGATCGGTACCATTGCTTGATTATTAGGCTCTCATAAATCTCAATTTAGTTAATCGTGATTCAAATCATCTAGATTTTCTCTAGATGCGTTATAATGTCTGTATGGAGCAACCTCTTCTATTCGTGCTCACGGTGGGAAAGGAATGATAGCTGGGAAAAGAAAATCTTTGACCTCAAATAGAGTATTCATGCTTGGTTTGAGAATTTAGTCATAGTCACACAGGAGGGATATAGGTGCAGTCATGTAGATGACTATCTTTAGCATTGTTTAAAAGTTGGGTCAACATAATAGACTTAGGGCCCGTTTGGTTTGCAGGATTGGACAACGTAATGTAATTGGCATTACGTTGTCAATCTAACTCGATGTTTGGTTGGACAAAAAAATAGATGTAATGTAATCGCGATTACATGTTTGATTACATTACATCAGTTTCTTCTAAACTCAATTACATCATAAAACCTATGTAATCGCAATTACATTACAACTTAAGCGGAAGATTGGTATGCTATAATTTGGTCGTTTTGTTCGTTTTTTTTGGTTTTTTTTGTCGTTTTGGTTTATTTTTTTGTCGTTTTTTGTCCTTTTGTTCGTTTTTGTCCTTTTTTTGCCTTTTTTTTTGTTTTTTTTGCCATTTTTTGTTCGTTTTTGTTTTTTTTTGTCGTTTTTTTTTTTTCATTTAGGCCATTTTTGTTAGTTTTTTTGTCGTTTTTTGTTTTGTTTTTTTATCGTTTTTGCCGTTTTTGGTCTTTTTGCCATTTTTTGTCGTTTTTATTTTTTTTTGTCGTTTTTTCCTTTTGCCCTTTTTGTTAGTTTTTTGTCGTTTTGTTTGTTTTTATCTTTTTTGTTCATTTTTTGCCATTTTTTTTTTTTGTTTTTTTTTGTTTTGCCATTTTTGTTCTTTTTTTGTCGTTTTTGTCCCTTTTTGTTCGTTTTTTTGCCTT
>JANAVB010016994.1:30000-33918 GCA_029216955.1 Iris pallida | reverse complement strand
ATTTCGGAAGGTTCTGGTGGTTGAAAAATTATTTCGGTGGTTAGATTTTTGGAATTATTATTTGGTTGGAGCAATTGCAGGTTTTATGGCGCATTTTTCAGTTTTGGGTTGTCCCGAAATAGAGGGAATGCTGCCCAAATTTTTACAAAAACTTTATCTATTTGGATTTTAAATTGGTTTTCGGAAAATGAATTTAAACTGATTTTCGGGCGACGACCGTACCGGTCTGTGGGCCCTGGCGAAATGCAAACGCACCGGTCCGACCGGGCGTTGTGGTATTAGCTGATTTTGATGATGGACCGGTCTGAGACTCCAACTTATATTTTAAATTATTTTATTTAATAGTTAAGCTATTTATTATAGTTATTTAATTACTGCATTTTATTTAGTAACTTAATCGTTTCCTCTTATTTTGATGTAAAAGAATTGTACGGACATAAGCCCATAACTCTAGATGATCAGCTGTGCCCATGTATTGTTTAGCGTAGGTTTTACTTTATTTTCTGGGGGTGTTGATCTTGGGTGGTATTTTGATTAGACGTATAATCGTAGTTAGAACGTAATCATAATCGTATAATTAATTAGGAATTAAATTAAATGGATAAAAAATTAGTAAATAACTAGTTCATGATTTATCATTAAAAGAAAACTATATTTTATAAATATATTACAAAAACACAAGTTTTCCAAATAATTGATTCTCGTTGTTATTTCCAAATAATCCAATTAACCGGCTTAATCAAACGCACGTAGTTGCGACGTAAACGTTAGCTGTAGATTAATACAAATTAAACCTGACTAGGACTTACTACTAGAGATTGCAACTAGCACTTAGCCTGGTTATTCAAGGTTCTAAGTCGAGTTCTAAACTGTAGGAACTCGAAGTTACAACTGACGTTCCTCCTCGGTACCGACTCGTCTTTCCAGTCAATCTAATACAAGGCAAGTTTCGAACTGTGTATTCCTGTATTTTATTTAGTAAAGTTAAGCTGCATGTTAACCACACTGCTGGCACGGAACTCTACCGACTGTTACTGTTCTGAATCTGGGACTGGGGAATAGTGTAGACGTTTATGACCAAAGCCCCTACTGAACTGACTGTGTTAGCTTACCCTCTCACACACGGGATAAGCATATCGTATCGCTAGGATACTACTGCTCAACCAAGCCGGTCATAAACGTTTGCATATTCAAAACACACTGAACTGTTTTAAAACTGCTGAAATTGTTATTTTAAACTGTTTATCCTGCACTTTCCAATTACTGTTAAGATATGAGATGCATACTTCGTTCTTGCTCCTCCTGACTGGAGACAACATTTTAGGTATCACTGAGGATGAAGAGCTATACATAATAGCTATTATGACCCGGTTCTCTACCCTGCGACGATACCGGAGCCGTCTCTAGAGGACGCTGATCCTGGGACTACAGAACCAGATGTTTAGTAGTTTTCTTTTCTGCATTTTCTTCTTATTTGGAGTTTGTAGTTTTATTTCAGCATTTTCCTTCAGTTGGTATTTCTGAATATTTTATTAAACAAAGTTTCAAATTCCGAATAGAACAGTTGTGACAAATGTATTGTGTTGTTGTGAATACCTGCAATGGAACAGCTCTACTGCCGCCGTCTCACCACGGTGCAGGCTGGGCATGGTCGGTTCGACCCATTAACTTGGGATCGGGTCGTGACAGAAAATAAACGGGAAAGACCAATCAGCACGAAAATACGATTATACACGACTGGAAGAACCACTACGCCTAAACGAACTGCTGGAGAAGAACGAGAGAACACGATATCACGATGTCATAGATAACTAATCGAATACTCAAACCCTCGCCCCTAGTGTGGACTCGCAGGTTGAACAACTACTAGCCCTCACCATAGTGTGGACTCGCAGGCTAGCATCACCCCGTCCCTAGTGTGGACTCGCAGGTGTGAACCTATACTAACCCTCGCCCTGGTGTGGACTCGCAGGCTAGCATCACCCTCGTCCTAGTGTGGACTCGCAGGTGTGAACCATATACTACTAACCCTCGTCCCTGGTGTGGACTCTCAGGCTAGCATCACCCTCGTCCCTAGTGTGGACTCGCAGGTTAGCTTAACTACTAACCCTCGCCCCTAGTGTGGGCTCGCAGGTTAGCTTCAGAATTTTAAGGCAATGAGGTAAAGCAGTTCCGTTATGACTTATTTATCCTATGACACAATGCGACTCAGTCCAAGTACAAGGGATGATACGACACGACCCAATCACGATACACGAGAAAACCAATCCAATATGAACTACAAATGTAGCTATGAACAAGAAATATATACGTATATCCAATATGAACTACAAAGCTAATTATAAACAAGGCTATATATACATAGCAGTCATGATATACAAATCACATATAAATAAAACTAATAAAACTGTATAATAATATAAATATGCATGTAAATAAACTGTAGGGAGGCAAGGTATCTTGCTGGGGGTTGCACGAAGAACCAACAATGTATCGCCAATCAACAAGTCAGAAAGTCCAAGTCATCTCAAGTGTCTCCGAAAGCTGAAATAAATGTTAGTAACATTCTCAGAATAGTCAAATTAGCTAGGATTGCCTGTCCTTAAGTCCAATTCTGGACACAGGGGCAAAACGGAAATTTTGGGCAAAAACGATGTCCGTCGTTGGACCCATTTTGCACCGAAAATCGTGCCAGAGTCAATGGTCTAAAGTCGTCAAACTATATGTCTACGGATCCAGTTTTTCGATACAAACCCAACCGTACGTCCAAAGTTGGATTTCGGTGGGCCGTGCACAAAATCGCCCGTTGAGTGGGACGTGGACCCCGCAGAACGGCGGTCCAATCGAGTCTCCAGAATCGGACCAAACTTGGCATACAGGACCAGAAAAATGATACATTTCTGTTGGCACAAATTTTGTCTCGATCTGACGAACGTGCACGAAGTAATTGAAAATTGTACAGAGGCCGATACGGTAATGGAAAAAACATTTTCGACTCATTAAAGATAAACAAATTCATTGTCACTATCTAGTCATAAAATCAAAACGAGTTGATAGCAAATGTAGGATCAAAGTGAAGAGTGCAATCATTGAAAAAATAAAAGAATCTAGGCTTAATTGCAACTTGATACCCTCAATATTCCTGTTTTTCAACTTGATATCCTAAACTTTTTTACTCAACAACTTGATACCATAACTATTTATATTTTCAATCTGACCCAAAATTTAAAAAAGGACAAAATTATCCCTCCCTTTTATTTTTAGCAGAATAGTTTTTGGGTGGAGGGGTGTAGTTTTGAAATTATATTAGGGATATTTTCGTCCAATTTTATTTCAGGGTATCAAGTTGTTACAAAAAAAAGTTTAGGGTATCATTTGAAAAATGGAAATAGTTGAGGGTATCAAGTTGCAATTAATCCAAGAATCTAATTATTTTTCTGTGACTTGACTGTACTCCTGATGCAAGTAAAACTGAACAAATGACTTTGATTTTGAGATGTGTAGATGTGTCAAGTACTCCACCAAAAGTAGAAGAATATTTTTTTAGAATTTTTGGTCGTGGAAGAGACAATGGATTAGGACTTTTAAATGTAATGTTAGATGCCATAAAGTCTTGACCTTGACATTGATAATGTGAGGGGTCAAGGTTATGATAATGGATCTACCAAAGGAAAAAATCAGGGCGTGCAAGAAGATTACTTGACATTATCCTAGAGCTTTTACATGCCTTGTGGTTGTCATTCTCTTAATTTAGTTCTTTGTGATATGGCAACCCGTGTGTTAAATCAAAATCTTTTTTTGGAGCTTGTCGATGCCTATATACTATCTTTGCCAATTCAAAACGATGGCTGTTTGCGTGATTATGTAGACGGTTTAACATTGAAATCATTGTCTACTACACGCTGGAAAAGTCATGTA
>JANAVB010016994.1:0-25000 GCA_029216955.1 Iris pallida | reverse complement strand
AGGACTGTCCAATTTTCTGGCAGTCCTACAAACTGAATGGACTGCCAGAAAACTGGACAGTCCTGCATACAGTAAGGACTGCCAGAAAACTGGGCAGTCATTTTTTTCACATGTTGTGACTTAGGACTGTCCTATTTTCTGGCAGTCCATTCAGTTTGTAGGACTACCAGAAAATTGGACAGTCCTGGTCGACGCAGAGTTTCTCGTTCGTACATACTTGGGTTTAATTTAAATGAGTAATTCTCCACTCCGAATGTAGTTTAATTCAAATGGACTACAAACAATTGAAATAAACAATGAAATGGATGCTAAAATTTTTTAAATTAATTTCTATGGTTTTGGAAACAAATAAAAAGAATTTGGGTGCCATCGATCTTCTTGAGAAGGAAATTTGGAAAAGAAGAGGAAGAAGAAGAAGAGAAAATTTCTAGGGTGGAGGAAACTTCTAGGATTTTTCAAATTAACTTCTTGCTTGGGGATGGAGGAATGGTAGAGGAGAAGAGAAGAAGAAGAAGAGAGGAGTTGGGGTTTTGGAAGAGAGAAGAAAATTTGCAAATGAATGAAAAACTATGGGTTTGGGGGGGGGGTGAGTTTGGGACAACCCTATGATAAAAAAATGGGCTTTCCTGAGTAAAATCTTCCAAAATCTGGGTTAGCCCCAATCCGGGCTAGCCCTGACATTTTGACGTGCCCTTAAAAAAGCCAAAAAAAGTATGTATGATTTGAAGGATTTTTACCAACAAATCATATAAGTACCAAATTCGAGCAGCTCTTATGGTTACCAAGGAGAGATATAAGACTCCGGATGGATGACAAAAGATCAATGGATCGAGCCTCGTAAGCATATTATTCCTTCCATTTATTTGTTGGGAGTTGGAGGCAGTGATCCCAAAAGACATGCAATGCAGTGTGCACTAAGTCCCGTACGTATCGTCGAACATCTCAAAAAAAAATATAAGTTGGTAGAGCATAAATCAATAAATGGAGCTGAATATTTCTTAACATTCAAATTTGTAATTTAAAAAATATAGAATATGTTAGATTTGTATAAAAATATTAAAAAAAATTGAGATCCAAATAAGATGAGCGAAGTGTCATCCTTCTTTTTAAAAAAATCTAAAATCTAAAATCTGAAAGTTTTGGCTCCAAATTGAACTTTACTATTCTACAAAATGAGTTTCTACTTTATGAATATGTAGAAATTTTGAAACTCAAGCTACATTATGAATATCTAGAAATTCCGAAACCCAACCCATAGCCCATGTGATTGGGACGAAACCATCATAGAACTCCAATTGAGTTTTATTATTCTACAAAATGAGTTCCTGCATTATGGATCTAGAATCTAGAAATTGTAATGAACCTTACTTACTATTGATGCTCTTAAAAGTTCCAGTTCGATTGAATAGTTTATGGTTATTCACGTGCTTTCAGGTATGATTGTCGAGACACCAAAAAGAAGGGGGAATAAAGAAGTTCAAGGTCTTCAAATGTTTACGAAGCCAAATGTGTATATGTTTAGAACTGAGCATTCGGTTTAATCGAACAAAAATTTATGAAAATCGAATTTCAACTAAACCGTTTTATCGAAAATCAAATCGAAAAAAAAATGAGTAAAACCAAAATGGTTGATTTTGCACTCGTGAAGCTATGTCCCTAAAATTCAACATTATATCTCATATGGCTGTGATTTGATACTTTTCATAAGTCGATTATGGAAAGTATTGAGTAGAGTAGGGAGGGTATCAAGTAGGGACAGTAGAGAGTAGAGTATGTCAGCATGCGGAAAGACGGATCAAAGGCATTAATCTTCTTCTCAGTTCGTATGCGTTCATACTTTTCATTTCAAGCACTAACGAAGAAGTATTCGTTTGAGAGGTGATGTGCCAACTCCTTCCCCGCATCAACAAAGTTTAGTGCTTGGGTTCCAGTTCGTGTAATCACCTTCTTGCCATAGGACCCGCCTTGTTGTATCGATTACACCCAGAGAGCTACGAAGGTGTGCCAAACCCCCGATGAAATCATGAAACTGATAACCCACACCCAAGACACCAATTCACTAGATTCAATACTCAATTACGAACAAATTATAGGGATGATAGAATCACAAGGCTCGATACCATTACCTGCCCTTCTTTCTTCTCTTATCAAATTGCATCTAGCTTTGATTATATTCAATTGTGAGTTACCCGATAATGCCACATCAACTATTCCGTGCTTTCAGGTATGACGTCTCGTGCAAACAGAACTGCGCTTTCTTGAACAAGGGATTCGTAGAAAAGACTAGCAGCCCCCAAGCCCTACCCTAGTTTCGAATGACGTCTCGACATCAAGCAAAAGACCGACCCTTTCAAAGGCCGTATTATGTCCAAAAGAAAGGGATTTCATCGCCTTTACCTCTTCACGTGAATAAGCTATTCTGTGCACGTGGATATCGTCACTATTGATCGGACTGGAAGGGACACTTGCTTCACCTTTGAGACTTGGTCTAGATTTGGAATTAGAGGTCTCGTCTTGATAAGTGGGTCTTTAGTCGAGTGTTGATGCCTAAATCTTTTAAAAGTATGCGTGTTGACTTTTCCTGTGCTAATCGAGATTAGATTAGGTTGGTTTGGTCAATGTCCTTCTTTCTCTCGGGACGGGGTTGGTGGCCTTGTTCCAGGTCCCAGTGAAGCCGATATGCCCCTGTGCTCTGTCTTGTTGTCGATGCCACGGGATTCGAGATAGCTTGAAAGCGGAGCGGAGGCGCTGGAGATAAGAAGAAGGGATATCACATCTCTCGACGGGGAAGAAGCTGCATGTCACAAACTAGCTGCACCCTAGATGTAGTAGTAAATCAAGATGGGTGCTGGACATTCAAAGAAGGCCCTACTTGCCCTTTACTAGATCGTGAGTCCTTAGGAACACACTCACACACTTCTATTGGGGGATTGGCTCGAAGGCGGAACTTACCACTTTGTCCCCTCTTACAAAACCTTGCTCCAGGCCCTCTTGCTAGATCTACTACCATAGCACGAACGAGATCCGAGAATGGAACCACGCCTGGACTATCTCTTTATCCAACTTGGACTATTACTGTGACTCGATTGATATCTGCATATGCAGGCACGACATCTACAAATCGCTCTCTGTCTTGATCAGATGCTGACTAAGTAATAGAAAGAAGAAAGCTACTAGGTCAACTGAGTCAATCCAATCCATTCAGTCAACTAAGTCAAATGCAGTTGCTCTGCTCCAGTTCCTTCTGCTTACACTTGTTGGTCGATTCGTTGATCGCCTCCGCCTCTGTGGCCATCTCTATCCACCTTTACTTCGTGATTATGCGATTCTCGGTGATGATATTGTTATCACGATCTGAAAGTTGCGGGTTGTTAGAAGTCCTTATTAAAGGACATTCAGGTTACTATTTCTTGCCAGAAGTCCCTGGAGTCCCAGGACACTTTAGAATTCACTAAGCGTTATAGGGTGAGATGGGGGACTAAGGATATTTTTCGGTCTCTCTCCGATTAGCCCAATTAATGCACTCATTCACGCGGCCGACAAAGCAAGGGAAGAAATCCAGCATCAGGCTGCTGCAACGATGCCAGAGCAAAACAACCCCCCAAAAATGGCTTTCTGGCTCGCTGGTATCCTCTTCGCTGTAGTTATAGTATCCTTTAAGAAAACAGATCAGTGGTGAGGGACTGATCGTGCCTTTATTCCTATCGTCGTAGAAGCAAAAGGATTATCGACACGAAAAGGCCCGAAGCTTCTGCTGGAGGCCTTGGTTTTGGAAGCAACTAAAGATATTTTAGGATAAGTCAACTTAAAGAAAGTATATTTATCCATTTGGTGGGAACAAAATGGTTAGGAGCCGGAGAGAATCCAAAGGTGAAGAAATATATGCCTGAGGAGGAAGGGAGCCAATGCAGAGTGTCTTCTTTCGAGCCATCCAAATATGAGCGCATAGATTTCATTTCCATGAGAGAGGTATGGAAAATGATACCCTATCCATGTCTATTCCGAAAAAGATTCTATCACCATGATAAGATTTCGGGGAGGGGAGCACCTGACATTCATTTAACCGGGGACCAGGTCAACCAACGAAGAGCAGGCTTACGGAGCTTACTCATTGAGGGGCGAAGGGGGTTGTGACTAAGTTCCTTGACATACGTATTGTGCATCTTTCGATTTTTTGATTTTTGTACGCCACCTGGTTGATTTGGTTTTGATGCACCTTCGAATAATGTGTTGGGTAGGATTTACAATAAACTTTTCATAACAAAATTTTCCAGTGACCAGTCAAAATGTAGATAAAATAACAAAACATACAAATATAATAAAACCAAATAAATATAATTTTGCAAATTATAAACATAGATATTAGCCTACACCACATAATTTTTTTTCAGAAAAAATATTGATACATATGTGGCTAAAGGTAGATAAGTAATTGTAATTCAATTTTAGGTTCGGGTCAGTCTTTAAAACCTGAAACCTAAACCTGGATCGAATGACCCAAAAAAAGTTCATAGCCAAAACCGAAAAATCAAACCTAAATCGGAAAAGTGAAGTTGATTGCTTATTTTGGTTCAGATTGGATTGGTTTTCAATTTTGACCGAGATATGCTCAACATCTGCTTGTTCACTCGCAGATTGTAGGTTAGCCATATAGATTTTTACCACATCCAGATATGTACCCTCTAAAATTGAACCAAATCTAGGGGCTCTAAACAATTGCATTTCACCACCAGCTCGAGAAAAATCTACAACTGTTTCATCTTTGGTAAGACAAGTGAAGTTCCTTAAAGACTGATATGTACATGATCTGGTTGAATGGTTGTTCTTGTTAGAAGTATTTAAGATGTTCTATGATCAAAGTCTGCATTCTCGGGATGGGATCTGCAGTCCCAGATTTGGTGTATGTATTCATTTCCTCTCTACTATACATGTGGGTCCCACTGATTTTTAAAAAAATTAACACCTTTAAATGGTGGGACCCACATACGTACATGAGAGAGGACATGAATGTGGATACCAAATCCCGGAACAACATATCCTCGGGCTCTGTCAGGACTTGACAACACTTTAATCCATATTTATTCATTCTTTACTTCGAGTTTTTGTTCTCTTTCTTTTATAGGCTCTTTTGGTGGGTTGAAGGTGAGTAGACGAGCTCTAATTATCTTTTCTATTAACACCAACTTATCTCTTCTTCTTCTTCTTCTTCTTCTTTTTGGTAGGCTACTTTTTTTTGGCGGCTTTGAAAATAGGAAAGCTACTTTAATAAGCTATTTATTATTGGTTCTGACTGAAAAGGAACAACAATACAAAACCTAATTCGCTATCTGCCCAATAGGGAGTCACCTTTTGAACAAGGGTTATTTACACCAACCACCCCTATGTTTTTGATTTATAACAAGGGGTACCCCTGATTTCAAAAAATTACACTGACCACCCCTCCCTTTAGGTACTGTTTGGGAAGGGTGGAAAATGGGAGGAAGGAAAAAGTTGAGGGAAAAGTGAGAGAAAATTTTTAAATGATGGTGTTTGGAAAGGGGGAGAGAACATGGGAGAGGAAAATTTGAGAGGAAAAAGTAGGTGGGTCCCACCAAAAAATTTTCCTCCCAAATGTGGGAGAAAAATGGAGAGAGATGAGAGGAATTTGAGTGAATTTACTCCACCACCCCTCAAAAAGTTAATATTAAATCATCATTTGAGAATACCAAGGAGAAAATAGTAATTATACCTATATCCATAAACAAATAAAAAATTGTTTTTAAACTTTTCCTTCCCCTACTTTTTGTCCATCCAAACAAAGGAAGGGAAAATTAACTTTCCCTCCATTTTCCTCTCCTCCATTTTCCTTCCCCTCAAATTTTCCTCTCCTCCCCACAAATGTTCCCAAACACAGTGTTAGAAAAATAAAATAAAAATAGGGGTAGTTAGTGTTATAATTTTTTATTTTTATCTTAAAGTAGGGGTACCCCGTGTAATAAACCAAAAAAGTAGGGGTGATCAGTGTAAATAGTTTAAAAGTAGGGGTACCCCGTGTTATAAATCAAAAACATAGGGGTAGTTAGTGTAAATAACCCTTTGAACAAATATACTCTCTGATGGCCAACCTTTAAACCATTATGTCTCGTCAGAAACAAATGACATCCATCTATACTTAATTATGAAGTAATATTATTAATAAGTATGTTATCATGTGTCATTAGGACACATGATAATATATCGATAAATATATTTTATATAGATACTTTCACTAGCACATTAAATATAAAATATATTTCACTTTATATATATATATATATATATATATATATATATATATATATATATATATAAAATATATATATATATATATATCTGAAAATTGCTGAGAAACCCAATTTCGGGGTGGACTTTTATGAAATGCCCACCCGCTGGATAAGTTTTATGAAATACCCAGAATTAAGTATTTTCACGTTAAATATTCCAAGATTCCCTTTTAGATGCCACCCGCTAGAAACTGCTATTTTTATAATACCGAAACTACCCCTCCGCGCGAGTTGGTCATCTATATGTATTTGAATTCAAAAAACTCAGATCTGGATTACGATTTTCGTCTTCTTCTTCTTCACGGAAAATCTGAATTCCATTGCTCTCATATTCAGCAGAGATCGCAAAGATCGTTCGTAGTTCGGTGTGTTTTTCTTCAGTCGAACTCATATCATCGCTCGTCATCATCATCACCATCATCATCATCTTCATCGTGGAGACATTTGAACTCAGATCTTCAATTGTGGAGAGAAGATCTTTCTTCTTCTTTTCCATAAGAATTATCATCGCTTTGAAAGAAGAACGAAACTCTTTATTCCTGAAAAAACTAAATTACACGTTTTAACACTGGAAATGATCATTCTCCGTCTTAATTAGGACGGAGAATGGCATTCTCCGTCTTAATTAGGACGGAGAATGCCATTCTCCGTTTTATTTAACACGGAGAATGACATTCTCCGTCCTAATTAACACGGAGAATGACATTCTCCGTTTCCGTCTTAATTAGGACCGAGAATGTCATTCTCCGTCTTAATTAGGACGGAGAATGGCATTCTCCGTTTTATTTAAGACGGAGAATGGCATTCTCCGTCCTAATTAACACGGAGAATGGCATTCTCCGTGTTTCTAACACGGAGAATGGTCATTCTCCTGCGTTTTAACACTAGAATGACCATTCTCCGTGATAAATTACACGGAGAATGGCATTCTCCGTCCTAATTAAGACGGAGAATGGCCATTCTCCGTCTTAATTAGGACGGAGAATGCCATTCTCCGTTTTATTTAACACGGAGAATGACATTCTCCGTTTCATTTAACACGGAGAATGGCATTCTCCGTGTTTCTAACACGGAGAATGGTCATTCTCCTGCGTTTTAACACTGGAATGACCATTCTCCGTGTAAATTAAGACGGAGAATGTCATTCTCCGTCCTAATTAAGACGGAGAATGGTCATTCTCCGTGTAAATTAAGACGGAGAATGCCATTCTCCTGCATTTTATGGTTAGCTGAAACTTTGGAGGGCCATAACTTTTGACTGGGAGGTCGAAACGAGGTCCCGTTTGTCGCAAAATGAGCGTATCGTCGAGGAGACTGAAAGTAACAGCTTCATAGTTAGACGGTCTTCCGAAATTTTAGATTCGCAAAAAAATGATATTTGGACCTCCGTTTTAGCACTTTTGTCGTTCGTCCCGGTCTTTCCGAAATTTTTCGACGAGTTTTTGAAGATTTTTGAGGAGAAAACCTAGATTCGAAAGTGAGCAGCGTATGGAAGAAGATGGAGTATTGAAACATTTTTTTAAGAGCAGTTTTGTGGGTGTTTTCAATAAATTAAAAGGAAGGGCAAAAGGGTCATTTGGAACCCGCTTTGGATAAGTTTCTCTAATTCTGGGCACGCGATGAAAGTTTTTTTAGCGGTGGATTTTACATAAAACTTTTTTAGTTTTCATAAATCTTCCCAAATATATATATATATATATATATATATATATATATATATATATATATATATATATATATATATATATATATATAACATAAGCCAATAAGTATTGACTCAAGTGATCATGTCATGTGTGAAGACATAAATATATGTATCCATGTAAATATATGTTTATCAATGTATTATTATATATCCTCAATGTATTATTATGTATCCTTAGATCCTTAGGACACATGTTAACATAAGCCAATAAGTATTGACTCAAGTGATCATGTCATGTGTGAAGACATAAGATCTAAAAACTCTAATAGGAAGTTCGGATTCCTATGAGCACATTATATCCTAAATATTAAGGACAATGCTACTCTTACAACCCAAAATGGTTGTAAGAGCTTACAACTGCCCCGTGGCCGACCTCAGCAGGAGCGTGTTGGTTGTAAGTGGATTGTAAGGGTTGATTACAAATTTAGCATTTTTCTAATATTAATGGGAGGGTCAATCTGAGAATATTCAGATAGTAGAGGACGGATCATGATGTTCAAGTTCCCAAAATAGATTAAAAGTCAATTCAAAATAAATTCATGGAATTCAATAGTATGATAGCTCGCCCACATACGCACCCGCGCACACGTCTGTAGGCCTGTCAATGGTAGCTTATTGGTCGGATATTGGCATTATCATATCCGAACCATTAACTATCGGATATATCCGATAACTATCCGATATCCGATCGGATATAATTTTTGGCTACCATACCCGTTACCAATAATTTTAACGGATATCGGATAATATCCGAACCAATAAGATTACTAAAAAAATATTAAAAAAAAGAGAAGAAAAAAAAATGAGTTAAAACGTTTTGGTTGTCACCTTGCTGGTTTAGATCGGGTAGATACTTCAAACTATGTTTTTCAGCCGCTTGCAAGGTGACAACCAAAACATTTGAAGTCTTTAGATATGATATGTCAAATATATTATAGTATATACGTTGCTGGAAATTTAAGTTCAACCCTATGGTACCGATCTAAACCACTTAAAGTGGCTGAAAAATATAGTTTGAAGTATCTACACTTTCCAACAAGTTTTGGTTGAAAAACATAATTTGTAGTAAATATCATTTTAAATTTATTAAATAATTTAAATATTATTGGTTCGGATATTATTGGTTCGGATATGACACTTACCGTATCCGCATCTGATATCCGATAAATATCCGATATGATATCCGAATCCGTATCCGTATCCGAAATTTCGGATATTTTCGGTTCGAATACGGATCGGATACGGATTTTCGGTCTACCATTGACAGGCCTACACGTCTGGTGTATATGTTCTGATTTTTTTTAACCAATGGTAATTAATTGCCAGACGTATATAGTCGAATTTTTTTTACAACTCTTTCAATTTCGGTCCCGAAAGACCCATTCAGACAATCCGACAACTCGACCTTGAGCCACTTCACCTGACCCAGAGGTCCTGCATCACTGTGGGCCAGAGGTCCGCAACTCCACTTTCTACCGTTCGTTTTACTATTGTGTCGGCTCAAGAATAACAGTGACCCTTATGTTCAACGGAGAGAGGCGTAAGAGCCCTATCTGGATGACGGAAGATCCAGCACTGGATCGAACCACGGGAACGTATTATTCCTTTCATTCCTACTACGATTGGTTTCACCGTTGTGTCAGTTCAAGAACTACATATCTAATGCATAAGAATCCGAAAATAAAAAAGAATTCACTGTTGCTCCCTTTTCTTTTGTACTCACGACGTATCATCGTGGTCGAGAAGAAGGCTTAGAGACACAGCTACAGAAGAAGGCTTTATCATTTGAATCAGAAAATTTCCTATAGCAGACAATATTTCGAAGAAATTGCACATAACGGCAAAAAAAATCAAAAAATTTGAATTGGAGAACCTTTCTGCCATACGGTCTGACGAAAATCGTACATGTGTGGGTGAGGGGATAGGGGGGTAGGGAGCTGTTGCTGCGTGGGGTGTTCCACTCCTTTTCCGCCAAACTGTGACAGAAAAGTCCTAAATTTCGAAATTTTCCAAACTTGTGCCGGTGTGTCCAATTTCGTAGAAATAGTCTGCTACAGGAAATTTTCTGTGAGTCCTTGTTTCTCTAATAGACATACAGGAACAAGCTCAGTGATGTTCTACATATTCTCAGTTACTAACTAAGAGAAGGTATAATGAACTTAGGCCACTGCTCGGGAAAGGAAGGTGGCCTTTGGTAAACGACGGACGCAGCATGAATCAAAATTCTTGCAGTAAAACCCCATATAAGGAACCTTCTCTTCTCTGTTTCCATGTCGAAGTACTGAATCAGGAATTTATTCCCTGCTCGTTCCCGCTCCTCCGACCTGCGGTTCTCATCCTATAAAACAAAAAGTACCAAACTTATAATTACAAATGTGTATATATATATTGACTGAAGAAAAAGAAGAGGAGTGTCAAAGCCGTCTAGTTCAAATGGTAATGCTTTCTGGCTGGGTGGGTTCAATTGCACGCATACATTCAATAGTGGGAGTAAAAAAAGTAGTAGGAGAAGAGAGTTCATGAAGCCAACCTTGAGGAACATCTCCAAGGGTGCGTCGAACACCGTCTCCACCTCCGCACTGTTTGCGACGGGCGTAAAGGCTTCTTTGTTGGTGAGAATGCCGATCACAGGAACTACTACGATGAGGTGCTGCAAAAAGGAACTAAAATGTTGAGCTCTCTGAGCTGTGGCATTTATCAAGAATAACTGTGCCAAGTACTACTTGGTAAGAGGACGTAAATCATTTTCATCACAACTATATTGTACGGATACGGGACACGATACGGATACATGGTACGTACATTTTAGTAGGTTATGTAAATAGTTGCGTATGTTGCACGCATACGGCCACGGCAACAGGTACAAACATGGTCCCGGGTAGAGACACGATACGGATATGGACATAGTTTACCGTGTACGTGACGTGTCTGATACGTGTTCGACATGACGTGACACAAAGACGACATGAAAATTTTTTGTAGTGTGCGTGCTTCTTATGGATTTGTTCAACTTTACAAGATTGTTTATGAATAACGATATCTTTATAATGCCTTTAATCCACGTAAGTCTTTGTTATCTAATTTCGTTCATAGATGAGAATAAGTATATATATGCAAGATACTAGTCCTAAAGAGAGGCCCAATCCAAAGCAGTGAACTAGGTTAGATACACTAACATTCTTCCTCAAGCTGGAGCATATATGTCATGTATGTCCAACTTGGTAATAAAGTGGTGAAACGAGAACGTGAAACTAGGGGTGTGTATGAACCGAGCAAGTACCGAACCAAATCGAAAAACATGAATTGTTTTGGTTGGGTCGAATTTTTATTATTCACGGTCCATCTGGTCAGGTCCTTCATTTTTTCGACCCAACTTGCGTTTTCAAAACTAAAAAAATTGTTTAGAACCGAATATACTAAAATGACTTAAGGATTAAAAATTATGGTCGATCAATGGTGATTGATTAAAAAAAATGGATTAATAGTGGATTATGAAATGTCTTAACAAATTTATGATATATTTTTATTTAATATTCAAATATATTTAAGAAAAGTTTTTGACAGATTTTAACATGTTTTATTTAATGTGTAGAACATGTTAAAAGAACCGAATCAAACCGAGATTGACGGGTTGATCAGTTAGTTCGATTAGCTTTGGATGGCCCAGTCCGATTATTAATTTTAGAGAACCGAAGGATGATTGTCATGCTCAGGGTTGAACTGAAAACTGAACCAAACTGGACCATGCTCACCCCAAGGTGAAAGGGCTTGGTAAAAGGTGTACATAAAGTATATGACTTAATCTACATTTCAGGGAGAGAATTGTACCTTGCATGCTACCGACTATTGGAATCCCTAGAAAATGTCGAGGTTGTTCCAAGCATAGTTCGCAGTATCGGCCGATACCGATCCGATATGATCAATACCGATACGGTTTGGCATGTCCTGGTCCGATACCTGATACTGATCGATACCGATATGGAGGATATCTTTCCGGCCAATTCAGCAAAGAAAATTGAACGAAAAAGACCAATCGGCATGGGTGTAAAAGCATTGAAAGGTTATAAAAGTATGTAAAAAAAGAAAACTTACCTACCGTATGTAAATCAATCGGTAAAGGTGACTACTATTTCATTCGATTTCAAAACTACTAAGAAGCAACACTGAAAATATTAAAATTATGCCTAAATGTATAAAATATATTTTCTAAAATGTTAATAATTTATTAATAATTATTTGCTTTCCGGTACCAAAAAAATCCGATACTCCGATCTGAAACCTCCTCCGATACTACCGATACCGCCGATCCCAATACTCATATGAATGGTCCGATACCGATTCCGATACCTATACTTCGAACCTTGGTTCCAAGTCCTTGGTAACAAAGTGTTTTTGAAGATGGGCTTTAGTCTCCTCAATGCCCACAAGATTACTGCCAGACAACAAGATATCATCAACATATACCTCATAATAACGATCCCAAATATAGTGTTCGGGATAAACGAAAAGTGACCAACATGAATTCGTCCGAAGCCAAGCCAACTCCAGTTAACCTTGATGAATTTCTCAAACTAGGGACATAGACTCTATTTGAGACTATATGTTGTCTTCTTCAGTTTGCACACAAGATTCCCTCATGAGCAACGAAACTAGGAGGTTTCTCTATACAAACTTTCTTGTAAAAGTCACTATAAAAGAAGGAATTTGACATCTAAATGAAACATCGACAGCTCTTGGTTGACGACAAGAGAAAAGCGAACCCGAATGGAGCTCATGCGAGCAACATGATAGAAGGTCTCAAAGAAATCGACCCTATAACTCTAGGTAAAGCCATGTGCCATAAGACGGACTTTATAGCGAGCAATAGATCCATCTAGAAGATATTTGAGAGTGAAAACCTACTGGCAAGCAACCACATCGCTGCGGGGAGGTGCTGAAACTAAATCCCAAGTACCACGAAAAACAAGTGCATCCATCTCCTCAATCATAACCTACTTCCACGCAGGTATAAAAAGTGCCTCCTAGGAGTCCTAAGAATAGTAATAGAGGCAAGAGATAAGCCATCTAACGATAGGAAGGACCAAGGCGAGTATAAGAGATATAGTCATCCATAGGACAATGACAAGGAGTACGCTTGTATTCACGAAGAGCAAAAAAGAGATTCAAATCGGAGGAGGAAGGTGGAATAACAGTAGTAGGGTGGAGTAATAGTAGCAAGAGCAATAAGAGATGGAATACTAAGTGTTGGTCGACGACAAGCATAAACCCTCCAGGACAGAGATGTAGTAGTGGACATGGTAGAAGTAAAAGGAGAGTAGGAGGGACGTTAGACAATGATGCAGTAGGAATACATGTAGAAGCTGTAGGAGGAGAGGAAGGAGGAGCCATGGAGGTAGTAGTTTGTAGTGGATAACCGAGAATAAGCAGAGTAGGTAAGGAATCCGACACAAGTGGAGCATGCGAGGACGAGGGACCATAGTGCAATATGATGTATCTTCAAATAACATCGACTTACACATAATAACAGCACGCTACAAAGTCATAAAAACGGTATCCTTTATGGGTACAATAATATCCAAAGAAGACACACTTAGATGAATCGAGGGGATAGCTTGTCACAACTAGGCGTCAAGTTGTGAACAAATACAACATAGCTGAAAACGCGAGTAGTCAAGAAAAATCTATTCTTATTGGGAAAAAGGCAAGATAATAGAGTTTGTGCATCAATAATAGAAGAGGGTATATGTAGTTCACAATAAGAACTGCATCATTCCAAAATTACTTGGGAACATTCATATGAAGCATCATAGTGCGAGCAATATGCAGTAGATGACGATTTTTGTGCTCCACGACTGCATTCTATTGATATGTATGAGGACATGGTTGATATGTATGAGTACACGAAATATGATGAATGATACCATGAGACGCACAATAAGTAGACAAATAACATCTCATATACTCTAAGACATTGTATGTGCGAAGAACTTCAACAACATGAAATTGAGTCCTAAGTTCCCTGATCAAAAGCTTAAACATGCCGAAAGGTTCAGACCCAGTCTTCATTGAATAAACTATGAAAGCTAAGAATAACATCCATGAAGGTTTTAAAGTTAATGAAGAAGAAACTAAAGAGACAGATGGCTTTAATGGCAAAAGTTGTTTGAGCTTCTACAGAGGAGGATAACCAAGACCTTAATGCCACTGAAGATTGGATACAAAGGTAGTAGAAAGGACTGAAGAGGTTATCGGAGCAGGTAGAAATAGTCCATCTAAATAGAATAAATTTCCCATGCGAGAACTTTTTCCGATCTTTGTTCGTGTCTATAAAGAAAAGAATGTAACAGAGCACTATAAAGTCATGGTTAGACTTCTAACATATAGAAGGTTCATTAGAAACTGAGGTGCATAAAAGCACACTATGTCATGGTTAGACTACTAATATATAGAAGGTTCATTAGAAACTGAGGTGCATAAAAGTACACTATGCAGGGTAAGAGAATGAGTAATGTGAACTACTCTTATCCAGATGACTGGGGAGTATGGGAGCTCATGATTAACCAAAAATACAGTTAACCAACTGAACTATCGGTTAATTGACCGAATCGACTATCGGTTCGGTCAGTTTCCTTCCAAGGAATGGTCGGTTTGGTTATGAACTTTTAATTTTTTTATAAGTCGGATTGGTTACGAGAATTTCCAACTTAAATTAACCGACCGATCTGAATGGCTAGTAGAAATTATTTTAATTATTCATAGTTATACTATATGTACAATATTAAGGAAAAAATAACTTTGGATAGTAGCTAGCCTAGAAAGTTACGTTTGGGCAAAAAAAAGTTTTGTAAAGTGGAATTAGGCTTAGAAAAATTAATAATTTTAAATTTTATGTCAAAATAACATGATAAAATTGATTTAGTTTTAGTAAAATATAGTTATTTCATGAGATTTTAGTATAGCCGTTACGATCAAACTAACCGACTGACACACGAGTCTAGTTGATTAATCGAACCAATCAGTTTGGGTGTTTGGGGGGAGGGGGGGTGGGTAGGTCGTTACCAAAATTGTACACACGGTCGGTTAACCGACCTTGTACACCCCTATTGGGGAAGCATGTCATTCGCAACAAAATAGATGAAAGAGTAGATGAATATTGGATCTAAAAAAAATATGACTCGTCACCCATAAAGTGCGAAGTGGTACCATAATCTAATATCTAGAGGCGATTCTGAACAACAAGGACAATGTACGAATAAGATCTAGAAGATAGAGGCATAATGTGAGGTGACGGAGCGTGAAGAAGGCGGTCATATTTCGTGTGAGGAATCATCACAAAAGAAACAACTCGAATGCAACTACTAGTAGTAGTAGTAGATGTCATTGGAGTAACTCGACATGCCCAAGCAGAGATGCCATACTTAAGCCAACAATAATTAGAAGAATGGTTTGTACGACCACAATGTGCACATAAACGAATATGCCAAAAGGTAACAGTAGAATGTCCAATAGAAAGATCGCATTGAACTCCTCTTGGATCATAACCATGGCCAAGGCTCGAGAACTGAGTAGAGGTGCTAGAGATTGAAGTGGAGGAATTAATCAGAGTAGTAGCCAGAAGCAAGGGAGGACCATAGATAATGCGTAGAATCGGGCATAATAAACCAATTAAAGTAGAACCAGTAGCAGACTAAGAGCCAATCACAGTATACCACAAGTCATAATAAAATAGAAACGGCAGTGCTACGTTGCCTGCGGGTTTGGACCGCAGTCCTGGCCCGCGGGCCACGTGTCGCACGCCTATTGGCAGGGGGGCGGGGTGGTCCCGGAGTGGTGCAAGGGGGGGGGGGGGGGGGGGGGGGGGGGGGGGGGCAGGGGGGGGGGGGGGGGGGGGTGACACGCGGGCGCGTGGTCACGCTAGCGGTCACCCCCCGCGGTCAAAAAGTATGTTCGAAATAGAAATAGTAGAGAAAGAAACAATAAGTCACCAAATAACTCAACAAGAGTAGCAGTAGCCAGTGAGGTAGAAGCCGAAAATCATAAAAATTCCGGAGAGCTAATTACATGGCTCTAATATCCGGATACGAGATCGATCAATAATAGTCGAGAGAAGATATCACATCAGCAGTAAAAAATATCAATAGAGTAGCAGTAGCAGTGGAAGTAGAAGTCTATGAAGTAGTAGATGAGAAAACCATTTGAAGGTAACAACCACTAAACCACAAGAAAATTATTTTGCCACACTACAGCAGTGAACTGGCGGAGTGCGACAACGGGTGAAGCTCGTCGGGATGATGATAATGAGTGGAGAGTGGTGGAGGAAAAATCTACGGTTGAAGCTAGGGCATGGATCACTCAAACACCATGTTATTTTGGAATCCCACCTAGTTTCATTCGTAGACGACAATAAGTATATATACAAGATCAAGATAGGGTTATTTAGTAATAGGGTCTCATATAAAATGTAATATTAGGATTTGGGTCTCCAAATTGTCCAACATTAAAATTTGGGTCTCCACAGGGCTCAAAATTGGTAACGTGAACAGTAAAAATGAGACCCAACCTCTAATACCGGACAATTTGGAGAACCAAACCCTAATATCACATATTACATGAGACCCTATTACTAAATAACCCCAAGTCCTAAAGAGAGGCTGAATCTAAAAGTACTAGGCTAGATACACTAACAAGTCTAAAGAACCCTTCTCTTCATTTTGTCACTGTTTCTTCTCATTGGTGTAGCTTGAACGTTTTTTATTCATAGTTTCTAAGAAAGTCGTTAGAAAACCACATTGTAAATAGTTCAGATTGTTGACTACTCAACTATATCAGTGGCTTTTAGGCAGAAGCATTGAATATAATAAACCTTTACATCCATAATTGGCCAAGATCAGTAATTTAATGTACTTCAGGGAAGTTTCAATGATTTGCTTGAAGTAGGAAGAATAGTGATGTCTCTGAGTGCTTGGGTTCCCAGTTTACTCAGTCTCAGTCAGCAGTGTCGATAAGATATACATCAAATGGACTTATCAATGTTATCATCCTCTTCCAATATACTACAACCTCACCAATATTTTTTCTATATGCTAAAAAATAGTGCTCATATTGTTGAATAATGAAGACTTCATTGCCATCCGCATATCCCACCATGTTCTTCTGGATAAATCAGTTCAATGCATTTCTAAAGGATTTGGAGGCTCTTTGGCAACAGTATTTTTATCGGTTTTGGGGAGTTTTTGAGCCGGCCGTTTATGAAGTATTTAAAAAACTCATGTCTGGTAATTTTTTTGAGATACTGGTTTTGGTCGGCTCAAAAACCTCCCAAAACCAGTGTATTGTAATTTTGGGTGTCTTTATAAACACCTGAAATCGGTAGGTTTTGAGGATTTTATTATTTTATCCTATTTATAACCTCACCAAAAAATAATAATAATTATAACTACTAATACCCTACCCTATTTTTTCTTTCTCATCTTTCTTTCTCTTCTACATCCTCTAAACTACGACTACTTCCTCTGATGAGTTTTTAAAATATTATTTTTCTATACTCTTTCCTATCTTCATCGAGACAATCATTCTTATAATGACTATAGGCAGAACTATGACTATTTTGCATGTCAATTATAGAATAAAAACTATTCTGCCTATAGTTTTGCATATAGGCGGTCATTCTAAATTTGGACAGAGGTAAAAACAAATGTAAATTATCTGGACTTTAGAAGGTTAGTTTCAGGTTCTAGAGAGAATTATTGAGTCGCTCTAGACCAAGTCAGGTTATAAATTTACTTTGATTATGTCTTAGACCCCCTAGCCATTTCAATTGGACATGATGGTTGTAGTGATAGTATAACACTATATTTATTTATCTTTTTGATAGAAAGGAAGCAAGAGCTACCAGAATATCATTAAGTTCTACCAAGAAGAGTTACAGATGAAAAGCAGGATGAAAGTAACGAGGAAAAACTTGCAGACAAACATAAGGATAAGTAATTACTAAGTAACACTTGAGTGTTTCATGCTTGTTCCGATTAATGTTTCTTTAATGACATCAAAGTTCAAGCAAAACCCACTGGAGAAAGGGCTCCAAATATAGAATTATGTTCTCTGTTCCTCTCCAATGTTGCACGGACTTGAATATGAGACAGAACAATATGGACACAGTAATGCGGACATGGTACTGACGTTCGATTGTCCTAATTTTTGAGTTTCTGAGTCTTCCATGCTTCACGTACACGACAAACATTTTGGAGTTCTCATGCTTCCTAGCTTCCCTCTAATCCTAATTTTGTACTGGGAGTTATCCTGGAATGTTCCACACGAAAATAAAAGCTTGCTACTGTTGTAGCTGAGGAATGGCATAATATTGCTCAACAAAGAATATAACATTGTAATGTTGCATCTAAGCGGACTCTAAAAACAAAATGTAGAAACTACAAAAGATTCATGAAGCACAAACTTGAAAATCGTTCTCATGTCAAACAAGAACAAGTATTGGGCATGACATGTACACTCCAAAAAAAACATCATAACACGTCAAAAATCAGTGCCTTGTCCACATTTCCATGTTGTATTCGTGTCCGTGCAACATAACATGAGATCAGGGGGATCTACTTGCTCTGGTCATTACTCTGCCTCTGCCTTGCACCTCTTACTCCATAAGGTGATCTACTACTGTTGTCTACAACTTGACTTGTAGTCTTTGATTATTTTTATTAACAGAGACGTTGTCCTCATAGTGACCTGCCGAAATCTATCAAGTTTAACAAAACTCGTATTTTTTATTATTAACAGTCAATTAACCCTAATGGATGGACATCAAAATCCAGAAAGTTATAGAAACCTGTGGTTTTTACTGACATCAGATTTTTTTTACTATTGCCTAGTTGTATTTTTTTTTTTTATGAGAGGAATTGAGACTGTTATTGGAAAGTACAAAGAAAAGGATCAAAGTTGTATATGGTTGTCATGTCCAACTTGAGGAATATTGGTTGGGTATTCTGGTACAATCTCTAGCCAAATACCTACAAATTTTTACTGTTTATGGTACAATCTCCATCCAATTACCAACAGTTTTTAACTACTTATTGTTATTGCTTCTGGTTGTGCACCCTTGTGTGTCGACTTCTTTTCTCTACTACTCCGGTCTGACCTTTTCTATTAATGCTGTTGATGTTTATGTTTTAACTCCACTTTATTAATGAGCATTTTTGAAGTTAGGGGAGTTATGGCACCAAGGCCATCCTTTGTATCCGTCCATGACTCAAACAACATCAATGAAGCTATGTGAGTAAAGTCACCTTCCTCTCGACATAGATATCTCACAAAATCTTAGGCATATTGATATTATATGTTGCATGGACATGAATACAACAAGACACAACATGGACTCAGCACCATGGACACAACACATTCCGATGTGTCTTTAAGATACATTTTGGAGTCTGTCATTTCCAATAACACGATGCAACACTGACATTGCACCAATTTTTGGAATGACAGTGCTTGTTAGGGACTATTACAAGCAAAATTCTAAGTAATGATTCCCTTTACGAAATGAGTCGAGTCTGTTAGCCAAGAGTACAAAGAAAAGCTTCTAAGTTGTAGATGCACATCATGTCCATCTTGAAAGGGAGTATTGACCGGGTATTCTAGGAAAATCTCCACCAATCTACCTAGAGTCTTTTGGTTGTTTACTCTGTTACTATTTATGGTTGTCCACCCTAGTGTGTCGACCACTGCTGCTACTGCTTCTGTCGTGGGTCCTTGTTTGCCGACCTTTACTACAACTTTTGGTTGTGCAACTTTGTTCTTCGACCTTTTGCGTCTGCTCTGCCTAATACTGTCGTTGTTACTCTTTTGGATCGTAAGTCGACCTTTGCAATTGTTGTCTTGTTGATGTTTATGTTTAGCTCTACTTTACTCCCATATCTCGTAGAGTTGTATGAGAAAGGTTCTCCTCCTATTTATATGTACTCAAACTGGGAGGAGGGTCCATGCGTGACTCAAACCACATCAATGAAGCTACGCCACTTGAGTCTCCTTCCTCTCGACAATGATATCTCATGGAAGCTTAGGCATATTCTACGTTGCACGGACATGAATGTTAGAGGATCAACTCACGGACTTCACAGGCCAATTCAAGTTCAAGCTTACCAATTCAAACCTCCAGCTCATCCACCTGCATATCTCTGTTAACTACAAAAATGGATAATATTTCTTGATTGTATTCTTGTTATTTGTTTCTATTTTATTGTTTGGTCGTTGCCTTTTGCAGCTGTGTTTCCATATAACACACGGCACTCAACTTGTAAATTACTTACTATATTTTTATAAATAGCAAAGCCACCCACGCAATTTGTACGGTGAGATTTCTACCAACCAACATATTTTTTCCTCTTGGTATCAGAACAAGAAAAAAAAGTCTTCCGCATGTAGGCAATTTTGCCACCCATCGTCTTATGTCTGAAAACTATTCCATTTGGCATGAGCAAGTCCTAGCCTTAGCTGGAAGCCAAGTCTTGTTGACTATTTCCTTGGAGACAGTACTCCACCCCCTGTTGTACTTCCAGCACCCAAAGGCTTAATTGAAGATGTTTCAAGATCTTGTTCGCTACCTCCTTGGAGACACTACTTCAAATCTCTATTTCAACAACAGAGGACCACTGACCCGCCTTCTTTGTGGATGGATCATCAGAAATTTTAAAAGCTCCCTTTTTGTCTTCTTCTTCCAAGGCTACTATTGCTCTTGAAAAAAAATCACATTGATTTATAGGGACCTAGTCCTGTTACTTATGTGAATTCTTTTAATTATTATGTTGCTTTTTTTTGGATGAATTTACAAAGTTTATTTGGTTGGCTCCCTTGAAAAAGAAATCAAATTCTTTCATCGGTTTTTACTATTTAAGATGTAACTCGACAATTTGGTGGGTATATTAAAATATAATTCAAACTGATGGTGGGGGTGAATTTGTAATCATCTTTTTTTTTTTTTCAATCTCACTTGCGAGACTCTGGGATTATTTACCAGCTTTCATGTTGAATTGGGAATAACCATGATGATTCATGCCAATGTCCCGAAATACTTTTGGGTTGAAGCATTTACCACGATTGTATTTTTAATCAACAGGCTTCCCTCCTCGGTTCTTCAATGGGACAGTCCTTTCTTACAACTACTATCCAGATTATGGTTCCTTACTTATATTTGGCTCATGTTGCTTCCCTTATTTATGGAATAAGAAGGACATCAAATTGACAATAAGTCATTACCTAGTGTTTTCATAGGCTACGACGACAGGCACAAAGGGTACATGTGCTACTATCCTCCTTCGAGACGAGACATGTTGTGTTCAACGAGTCTATCATCCTCTTTAAATACTCGGACAGCTGCAAGCAAGGCTCGCCAGAGCCTTTAGTCACAACTTTCAAAGAGTCGACTGATTCACCACCCCCACGGAATGGTCCCATCTATTCCCTCAAACCCTCAAAGACACAAACAAAACCACCAGAGATTTATGCTCCATTGTTGGCTCCGTTACTCATCTCTGACTACATCTAGACTCTTCACAACATGCAATGCCCTCATCGTGTTCACAGGATGCAACGCCTCTGTCATGTCTAGCCTCACCCGATCATCATTCTTATAATGAAGAAGAGATCCCCACCACTACACAAGAATCTGAAGCTCAACTCGAGTCTGTACAACCTGCAACAACACCTTTCCATTCGTGGTGACTCGCGTACAAGTTGTAATCCGCAAGCCTAATCCCAAGTATGCTTTACTCCACACTTATCACTCTATTCCTAAAGATCCTCGAACCAGTCGTTCTTCACTTTCTCAACCTGGTTGGAGGAGAGCAATGGAGGATGAACTTGCTGCCCTCTCTCAAAATGAAACATGGACTCTTGTGCCTCGACAACCCTCCATGAATATTGTTGGTTCTCGATGGGTGTTTAAACCAAAACTAAAGGTAGACAGCATGCTTGATTGCCTCAAGGTTCGGTTTGTTGCAAAGGGTTACCATCAGGTTGATGGTATTGATTTTTCTAAGACCTACTCTCCAATTGTGAAGCCCGGGAGTATAATGTTAGTTCTCTCCATTGCCGTTGTCAAAGGGTGGAGCATTCTCCAGTTAGACGTGAAGAACGCATTTCATCACGATTGTCTCACTGAGCGAGTATATATGGAGCAGCCCCCGGATCTGAAGATCATAATTTTCCAGATCATGTTTGCTTATTGAACAAGGCGATTTAGGGCCTCAAACAAGCCCTACGGGTTTGGTTTGACAGGTTTGGTTCATTTCTCCTTCAAACTGGTTTATCTTGCAGCTCAGCCGACCCTTCTATTTATCATTCAGTTGAAGAATGGTATCTTAGTCCTCTTGTTTTACGTCGATGACATCATACTTACCGGTTCTTGTGACTTACTCATACAGTCGTTCACGGCTTCTTTGTATAGTGAATTCGCAATGAAAGACCTTGGACCTTTCATTATTTCTTAGGTATTCAGGTGGCTACTGTGACCAATTGGCTCATCCTTCATCAAACAAAATATGCCATCGACATGTTGAAACATGATGCCATGCATGAGTCGAAACTGATTCACACTCCCATGTGTCAGAAATTCAAGCCAGGCCCAACCTCTTCACCTTATAAGGACCCTCGGCATTATCGGTCTTTAGTTGGGCACTTAAATACCTCACATTGACATGTCCGGATTTATCTTATAGTGCTAATTATGTTTCTCAGTTCATGCAGGCACCAACTGAAGCTCCTTTTACCATGGTCTAGCGCATCTTATGGTATGTGAAGGGGACGATACACCACCTAGGCCTTCACATTCAATCTTCAAGTACTCTGGACTTATATGCTTTCTCATATGCTGATGGGCGGGATGTCCACTTACTCCGCCACAGGGTATTGCACCTTCTTAGGAAGCAACATTATTTCATGGTGCGCAAAGAAACAACCAATTGTGTCTCGTTTTAGCTCCAAAGTTGAGTATCACACGATGGCCCAAGCTACTGCCGAGTTTGACATGGTTAACCTTTTTTACTTCGTGATTTGCACATTCTCTTGTCTCATGCGCCAACCGTATTTTGTTTTCCATTCAGAAGTAAGCACACTGAGCTAGGTTATCACTATATTCGTGAAAGATTCTCTCGGTTTGCTGGTAACTCGTTATGTCTCCACTCACTCCAAAATTGCTGATGTGTTCACTAAAGCCCAAACCAAATGCGAGCTTCTTTGGAATCATTATGTGACAAAATGTGTATGACCACCATGCACAGTTTGAGGGAGGATGTTAGAGGATCAACAGAAAATTGCGTACAGAGGGATACAATTTAGGGTATTTACATAGGAGAGAAGAAATTTGGAATATTTACAAAGGAGGGGATGGAGAGCCATTAGCAATGGCGTCCCATGGAAAAAAGCAGTGGGACGCCATTACCAATAGCATCCTATGGGAAACAAAGCTGCAAAAGGCAACGGCAATAAAATAGAAACAGAACAACAAGAATACAATCACGGGATATTGTCCAGTTTTGTCGTTAAGAGAATTGTGGGATCCTTTTTCGTAATGATTAAGGTGGATGACTTGGAGGTTTAAGTGGTAAACTTGAATTTTGAATTGGCCCGTGAAGTACATGACTTGATCCTCATGGAAATATTCCAATACATTGTCCAGTTACAAAATATGCAGAAGCCAAATTGTTACCGGACAAGTGGAGTTTATATTCCAATACATTTACCAATAACTGGACAATTTTACAAAATCTTAGTAAGTAATTTACAAGTGCGATGAACTCAACTTGTCCAGTTCCAATACACTCAACTTGTAAAATACTTACTAAGATTTTTATAAATAGCAAAAGCCACCCAGGCAATATGTGCGGTGAAATTTCTACCAACCTGCATATCTTTGTTTTTGCCTCTATGAATACAACACAACACAATATGGATAATATGACACGGCCACAACACATATTTCGGAGAGTCATAGTGATATATTTTGGTGTCTTGTTTCCAATACATTGTGACACGAAGAAACACGGACACTCCATACATTTTTGGAGTGGCCTGTGCTTGAGTATTGTCTCCTCTCTGTCGACAAAGATACCTCTTGGAAGCTTAGGCATTTTCTAGGTTGCACGGACATGAATACAATACGACACAACACGACATGGACAATACGACACGGCCACAACCCTTGTTGCGATCAATTGCCACATTATCTCATGAAACTGGTGTCCTTCTCTTCCTATTACTCTTGACATCGAAATTTGATTTTTCTTTTTCATAATTCCCCGAAAATGAGTTTTCACTCTTTCGTTCCAGATTCATCGACACAAACCCAAAAATTGATTACATAAGCTGTGTAAATTAGAGTAGTACCTTTGACAAGAATGGTTCGAGAACCGCAACGACGGTGACGAGAGAAGGGTCCAGCCCGATCTCCTCCTTCGCTTCTCTCAGCGCCGTCTCCTTGTCGTCGGCGTCGCCCTCCTCCGCCTTCCCTCCCGGCAAAGCCACCTCGCCTGATCGAGCACGTTTTTCATTCATAAACATCCGAACTTTACCATAAATTTCTCGCCTTTATCGAAGAGGAACGGAACATTTTACAGAAAGATCCGAACTTTACGACTGACCGAGTGAGTGGAGAGTGGAGGATCTCTTGGTGAGGATCACCGGAGCTGGCGGTCGTCGTCCTCGAAGAGGCAGACGAGGACTGCGGCTCTCTTCGAAACCGAGCTTGCGGCATTGCTGGCGGCTGCTTCGGGCTTGTGGAGGCGGAGGCCGGTCGATTAGTTTGTTGAGCCCGGAGCTGGAAGCCATTGCTTGACTTTGGAGTTTGGTCGGAACTGTTCGAAAGTTTGTAGGGGGTGGGTTGGTGGGATATAATCATCCTTCGTCCACTAACCAATCCGTATGTGCCATATAGATTAGGAAGCAGTTGTATGAAGAAGAAAAAAAAAATTGACTTAACCACCCCCTCCCC
>JANAVB010016993.1:12500-32838 GCA_029216955.1 Iris pallida | reverse complement strand
GATGAAACTTAGGATGCTTGGTCCGACACCGGGATAGACCGTATCGGACAACTCGGATGGGTCATCCATACCTTCGAGGACACGAGCACGACTCACATGTAGGATTGTCCCTGTATGCCCCGTGTCCGACTCGCGGTCGGGTAACGGCTTGGCAAACTATTCTTGTGGCTGTGATTGCGCTTGGGTTAGAATTATGAGCATGTGCTGTGATGCACCCTGTGAGGCGGTTATTTATTATTATGCATGTTGGCTTGGCGCCCAGTACGTATCGTAGTGCTGCTAGAGGCCGAGACATTAGTGGTCCCGGGTTCGATTGATTTCCAGTACGCATCGTAGTGCTGCTGGAGGCCGAGACTTAGTGTTCTCGGCTATCGACTTGTTTCCAGTACGCATCATAGTGCTGCTGGTAGCTGAGACTTAGTGTTCTCAGCCTGCGATTTTGCGATTCTGCGGCGGGTTGCGCCGAGTGGTTTTAGCCCTAATTCGCTTGGAGCTCCTGTCCAGAATACAGAGGAGACTCTGCCGGATTCTTGCAAAATTCCCGATCGGAAATTTGGTTCGAAGGACTGGGCAGAACCATTCCTTTGGTTTGCTGGACTGGGCTCGTGCCTGTTCACCTTGGTATAGTATACCTGATCCCATTGCCTGCCAGGTAGACTCCCGACTAGATTAGTCGCCTAGCGTCTTGACATGTCTTGTCCGTCGGATAGCGTAAGGAGAACGGATCCACTCGGGAGACGGTCTGCAACCCTGGTCCTTGTTTGGTTTAAGGGATGTGGATTTGCTCCAGAGTGGTCCATGTAATCCTTGCCACTTCCGGCGGCATTTATAACCGGACACTTGTCCCCTGACCCTTCATCCTAGGGGTTGTCCTAGTCTGTCAGATAGAGCTGACAGCTGTCCTATGTATTGGGAGTTGCGACTTGTGGATATGACTGAGGATTGATTATTATGGAGAGTACGATCTTGGGATATTGACTTGGTGGATCTATGTGGATTGTTGGATTTGGTGATTTCGAATATTTCGTGGAACGAGGAGAATATCGAGGGTATTATCATATGATTTTACTCGACTTCCCAAACGCCCAAAACCTGGTACCTTTGTGTATTCCGGTAGTTGGGGAAAACCTGGTTTGATTGCTATGTCTTGGTAGTTAGAGGGGCTCGTTTTCTAGTGGCTTGTGATCATTGACTTGGAGGGAGGATTCTTGTGAGCCAGAGGGCCTAGCATTGCTTATAGTGATTAGCTTGGATATTTGGTTATTGACCTTCCTGACATGATATTGATTTCCATCGTAGTTAGGAGACTCCTGATAGTTTGATAAGGTGGATGGATCGACTTGATGATTTGGGCATATGACTTCTTGTGACTGATAGGTTTGACCTTGTTCCTGGTATTACACGATGACCTGGACCTGTCTTGATTTTGATTAGTGGCCCGTGGAGGCGCACTCCTGACTAGCACTCTGGACATGACGAGTAAACCTGACATGTATATCTTGACTCCTGATAGTGGCCCGTCGAGGCGCACTCCTGACTAGTACTCTTGACATGACATGTTTACTCTTGACCGCTGTTGCGACAGCCAGTCCTGACTTGCTAGGCATGACCCCGTCTTGACACCGTGGTTGATTTCTCTTGATTGTGCTTGTATAAGCCACCAGTCCAGTCTTGTCTTGCATCATGTCTAGGACATGGATCCCTGAGTACCACGGTCAGGGATCCACAATGAAACCGACTAGGCTAATAACTAGATTAATCATGTAGTTCATGGGGACTTCCTAGTGACCTGTTGCTTGTCTGGCCCCGGCCCTATATATCTATATATACTAGGGATTGTTGCTATCCGTCGAGATGAGCGCATTCCCAGCCCTCCGTCGAGTGTGGCACTTCTTTAGGGCACATGTATCTTACTGCAGTGTGCCTGTTATATCTATTTTTCTTTTGCTGGGGCCATTCGGGTAGTAGCAAGCAGGAGCTGGACTTTGAAGTCTCATTGCATCTTGTTAGTAATTAGGCCTGTGATAACCCTAGTTAGCTAATAATAGCAAGTCGTAGGCATTGTGTGGTCGCTTGTCCTTCTGTGTTTGGCTTGTTGCCTGCTAGCCAGCTGATATTGATTTCCAGTTGGCAATGCAGGTGTTAGTGGATGCTAGGGGGATTGTGATTGTGTTAGCTTCACTATACTTGTGGATTGTTATCGTGCGTTGGTAACGCACGATCCCTTACCTTTATTTACTTTTTAGATGTTATTCTTGTCATATTTTATCCTGCTGGTTTCTTTGCCCGTCCTCGAGCCTTCCTTCTGGTACTTGTTGCGGTTGGCCTGACCAACCCTGGATTGTTCCCAGATTGTCTGAGACCGACCCGGTGGATTTTCCAGACTTGACTTGGAGGGTGTGCTTCAGTTCCAGACCATGCTAGGAACTGTGGGAAGGTATACTTGTCTACATTATTATTCTGTATTGTAGATTCCTGATTTTCATATAAGTATTCCCTGCTTTCCATGATTATCTCTCTTGATGTTGATTCATTGTGATTTGCTTGTGGATATGAGATCGGATTTAGGCCATAGATTGATTGCATGCTAGGATACCTAACCAGACTGGACAGCCGTCATCACCGTATAGCGTATTCGTACCTTATATGTGTAGCTGGCCGTATACGTCCCCGTATTTCGGAACTGGGGCGTGACAGCTACCACTCTCATGCGGCTCAAATTGTGGGGGCCACCCTTATGCGGTTCAGTTGGAGGTCCCCCATGCGGCTGCCACTCTCATGCGGCTCGGATTGTGGGGGGCACCCTTATGCAGTTCAGTTGGAGGCCACCCCATGCGGCTGCCACTCTCATGCGGTTCGGATTGTGGGGGACTACAAGAAAATAGGTCTTTTCCAACGTTTATTCCTCCAACATTTTTGTAAACGTTGGCTAAGTTAGCATATAACGACGTATTTAAAAAAACGTTGGTCATGACCGGCATTTGTCTTTAAACGTCGCACAATATACCAACGTTTGTAAACAAACATTGATAATTACCTGCGTTTTCCCTTAAACGTTGAGCAATATACCAACGTTTTTAAACAAAGGTTGACAATTACCTTCATTTGTCTTTAAACGTCGAGAAATATACCAACATTTTTAAAACAAACATTGATAATTACTTGCGTTTTTTTTTAAACGTCGAGCAATATACCAATATTTGACAATTACCTGCGTTTGTCTTTAAACGTCGAGAAATATACCAACATTTTGAAAACAAACGTTGTTAATTACCTGCGTTTTTCTTTAAACGTCGAGCAATATACCACGTTTTGTGAAGCATGTCACATATTTGGAAACCCTTTTCGACATTTCTTTGACTTTTTTTGGGCATTTACACTTATTTGACGTGTGAAGGAATTTTTTTTTCTAATCCTACATAAATTAGGCAGATTTGTTTATGGAAATTAAGGTGAACCATTGACTAAATTAAAAAGTCTGCTTTATACATATAGCAAATGACCTCTAGCCTAGTGGTTAAGAGAGATGCATGCGGCCCGAGTGGTCAGGAGTTCGAATCCCAGTGGGAGCGATTCCAGAAACAATTTACCTGGTTCCAAAAAAAAAAAAAAACCCAACAGTTTTTGAAAAAATTTGGCCATACAAAACCTAACGTTTGTTTAAAATGGTTAGGAAATCAAAATTCGACGTTTTTGGAAAAAGGTTGGGAAAACTCATCGTTTCAAAAAATGTTGGAAAGTTCTCTTTTGCGACGTTTTTGTGAGAAACTGTTGGAAATATTGTAATCATTATAGAACAATTAATGGCGTTTATAAACGTCGTCTAAACCCTATGCCAACGTTTTGCGTAAATGTTGTAAATTGCCAACTAGAGCAACGACGACGTTTGCAAAAACCGTTGAACAAACGTCGGTAACGCCTATGCCAACGTTTTGCACAGTTTCGCCAACGCTAATAAAACGTTGGAAAAAATCATTTTTCTTGTAGTGGGGCCTCCCTCATGCGGTTCAGTTAGGGTTCACTTTTATGCGGCTGTCACTTTCATGCGGTTGTCACCTTCATGCGGCTCGGTAGTCGGGGCCACACTCATACGGCTCTGCCAGGATGCCATGTCTATGCGACTCGTAGCATAATGACAGTTGGGACACGTGGCAGAAGATCGACTAAGACTTATCCACCGCGTTCATACGGCTCTCAGTATAATGGCGGTTGGGACACGTGGCAAAAGATTGACCAAGACTTATCCACTCGTATTTGTCTATCAACAAATCATCACAATACAGATTTATTACAATCAACAAAACTGCCCGGATCAATTTCCAACAAACAATGCAGATTTGTTGCAATCAACATAATAGACCAGATTGATTTCCAACAAACAAGATCAAGGCTAATCTTAACCAATCCCTAACCGCCCACTTTTTAAGGAACAATTACTGCACCCTACTTATCACAAACCCTATAAATAGAAAGGTACCATTCCCTTGCAAAACCCTGGACAGATAGCGGTGGAGACACAGAGAGAGACATAGAGCAAAGAGCATCCAGCAAGAGCATTTCTTCATCAGAGCCGAAGCGACGTCCGATCGTCCAAGGAGTAAGGCAGAGTTGATAGCACTCTCCCGAGCCTCTATCGTCACCCCCTAGAAAAAATAAAATAATTGTACTTTAGATTGCTTTTCCTAGGTTTTGTTCCTACGCTCTCTTTTGTACAAGCAAGTTTGTAGTTGTGAAGTAAAAGTCCAGTCCTCCCATAAAACTATTCTGTTCTTTTATAATCAATAGAAAATAAAGGCCTTCCGTGTTTCTTTGGAGAGTCGCAGTAGATCGAACAGAGACAACCTGGCAGGTGAATTAGCTAGCTGAGCCAGTATATCAAAGTTGTAGGGCCAATCCATGACTTCGGCAGCTGGCGCCTTTAAAGATTTGTCAAATTGCGTCTCCTTCTGCTTGGATTTTTCCGTGGTTTGAGGCCTGGACGGACCGACTTCTAAGCTTGTGGGGGCAGCAGGAACTTGAGGAGGTACTGCTTCTTGTGAGGGATCGTACGTCCGAAGATAAGTCTTCCTCGATCGCGTCTCGCCAGATAGAACCTCGTAGATGGGGTAGGATACCATATGGGATGGCTTAAATTTCTTGCCCTTTCTTGCTTTGGGAGGTGCTACCCTCCTGCGTCACTTCTTGGACAAGGTCCGGGTGGACCCACATGATCTTACCACGTTCAGTTATGAATGGAACCAAGGTCGAGTTACGAGCTGGTGGTAGGTTGACGACTTCCATCATTGCCTTAGGGATTGGGACCACGCCGTCTGGGTCTTCTGTAGGAGGAAAGTTGCTAAACTTAAGAGAGATCATATTAGCAGATACGACCTTGTCTTCCGCTTCGAGATTGAATACTTGACTGTCGATAAGCTATTGTATCTTCTTCTTCAGGACAATGCAGTCCTTGGTGGAATGGTGTACATACTGATGATAGAGACAGTACTTGGGATCATTAAGTTGGCTCGCCTCTGCAGGACGTCATAGTGAAGGCAATGTCAGCTTATTGCCCTTTGTTAATATGTGGAAGATGGTGATGACATCGTCTTCGTCGAAGGAGAAGGTCTCCTTAGGCTTGTCGGAGGCGTCCTGAGAATTGGAAGCTCCTTTGGATGTGTCGACTTTCAGGACTTCATTCCCTTTACCCCCACAAACAAGGATAGTTTGAGAATGCTTGTCCTTGTCTTCGGATTTAGGTGTCTTCAACCCAGTAGTTCCAATTTAGAAACATCGTTTTCAGCAGCATCAGTGGCCCCAATGAAAGCGGGCCATGTATCATACTTATGTATACCCAGACAAAACTTCACTGTAGGAAGGAAGTTGTGTCGGCAAGAATCCATAAGTTCTGAGTCTGGTATGCCGAAGGGCATCTTCAGTGCTAGCCGCCTGAAGCGTTCGATGAAGGCGATGACCGACTCAGTCCTCCTTTGCTTGGTCTCGATGAGGGTGGACATACTAACATGCATGCCACTCTCGTAAAACCTGTTGAGGAAAAACCTCTCCAAGTATTTGAATGAATTGATACACCCGTCAGGCAGACTGTAGAACCATTCGAAGGCTACCCCTGCAAGGTGCTAATAAACAACTTCGACAGGAATGGATCATCTTTGGACAAGTGCAGAGTCTGCGTGTTGAAGTACATCATGTGCTGACGAGGATAAGTCAAACCGTCAAATGAGTTAAGCGTCAGCGGCTTGTAGTTAGGAGGGCAAGTAGCATTCTTCCATTCAGGGGGATACGGTTGAGATATCCCCATCTTCTGAAGCTCATCTTTGTATGAGATGGTGTTGAGGCGAGCGACCAAGGAATCAATTGCATCATGTTGATTGAGCAGGTATTGGGAAACGGCTGCTGAACGGTTGTCAGGCGTTGTTGGCGAAGGTCCACCCCCGACATTTGTAAGATTTGGAGAAGGCACAAAGGAATGATACTTCTTTTGTAGTGAAGGAGGGTTGTTGCTGTGAGCTGGACTAACGTGGGCTGAGGCATTTTGTTGAGGTGGAGGAACAGCTCCAGCAGCTTGAACTGCCATGATACTGGTAAGCATATCAGTGATCTTGGCGAATGCTGTTTCGAGACCCTCTAGCCGTTTGCTAGTATGATCACTGGCTTCTTCAGGTCTTCTCTGTCTGCCATGTATGTAGATAGCATGCGAGGATGAACAGAGGAAGCAGTACAACTGGTGCTGATACTATCTGTCTCCGAGTGGATAAGTCCTTCACCTTAAGGTAAAGGAGGATGATAGTCGCCATCGGATTCAGAGGGAACTGTAAGCCCCTATTTTTCAAAATTTTAATTAGTGTTTATTAATTTTTAATGTCATTTTTAACCTTAAATAATTAATTAGATTTTTAGGAATTTTTCTAGAATTTTAAATAATTTTTAAATGAGTTTTTAATACTAATATATCATTTTGCACTTTATTTAAATGTTTTAATATCATTTTGCAATTATTAGAATTGTTTTAATATCATTATGTAATTTGTTAAATTGTTAAAATAAGCAGTTTACAAATTATGATTTGTTTGTGCAAATTAGTATTTGCATTACTTAAGTTTTTGGACCTAATTGTAAATCCTAAACTACCAGGGACCTAAGTGTAAACCCTACCCCCCTCCACGATCGGGCTCACCCACCCCCGACGACTGCCACGCCGACGGCGACCCGCATTTTCCGGCCAGCGCACAGCCCCCCGACCGACCTAAGTCTTCTATAAAAACTCCCCTTCTCTCCCCGGACCAAACCCTAACCCTAAATTCTCTCCACGACCACCCAACCCCCCTTTCTTCCCCGACGAGCCAAACCCTAACCCTAACTCCGGCGATCCCCTACGCCACCCCCACAGCGACAAATACCCTCATCCACCACCACTATTCGACGCGCCGCACCAAGCCGAGCCCAGCCACCCGAGCGCCACCGCGACGTTGCCTCAGCCGCCGTCCAGCACGATCGAATCCCCCCGAAGACGGACACGTAGGTAACATGACTCGAATCGTGTCGTGCGTGTCTCGTTTTCACGCACGAGACTCGCCAGGACACGACGAACCTAACGCTGTGCTTGGACACGCGTTTCATGACTTGTACGTGTCGTGCATAGCACGGACACGTAGACTCTGCGTCCCAAACAGTCAGGACACAGAGTTTATTTCTCGGGTTTATTATTTTTAACTGAAACAGAAATAAAATAAACAAAAACCTAACCCCTAACACAAGCCACGGGCTGACCCCCTGGCCAGCCCGACTCGAGTTAAAACCCGACCCAAGTGGGCCGAGTTCGAGCCCCCCCTCTCTTCTTTTTTGTTTCTTTTTCTGTTTCTATTTTTTTTTTTCTTTTATTATATATATTTATACATATGTATACATGTATTTGTATATTTGTATACATGTATATGTATACATGTATTTGTATATATATAAATATATATTATATATAATAATATATATATATATGTATTATTATTATATATATATTACGTTTATATATATATATATGCTGTTTATATATATATATATATATATATATATACTTCATTTTTTGTACTTTATTATATTATGTATGTATATATATATGTATTATGTACATATGTATATGTATGTATTTTCTTGTATGTATATATTGTATATAAATGCTATTATATGTATATGTATACAATATCTGTATATATATATATATATATATATATATATATATATATATATTATAGTTAGGTTTTCTTATACATATGTAAAGTAATTTTTAAAACATCCATTATGTAAATATCCATATATTTATGTGTATATATATTATATATATGTATGCCATTTTATATATTTCACTATACTTAGTGTAAGTCATTTTTCTATGTAAATATACTTATCATATTTTATAACTATTATGTGTAATTTTACCTTATTAAAATATTAATTTTTGCACTTTTTACCAAATTGTATTTTTGTGTATTTAAATTACTTCAACCATTCGGTGTCCAAGCCTAGCATGGGTTTTTGGGCCCAAATGTGTTTTCACACATTCAAGACCTGTACAAGTCATATTGGACTTGATTTATGGCCTTGGGTCCTGTATTTGAACTTTGGTTCAAATTATATACATGGACAAAATATGAAGATAATTAATTATTTAATTTCAATTGTGTGCAATGTTTTTGGATTTCTAAAAATACTTAAAGTACTGCTAAAATTCTGGAAAAATAGTATTAGATACTATGTTACTTTAGCTAATTTAGTATAATTTTTGTAGTATTTAATTTACTATTTTGCCACTAGTTTGGCATATGAAACCAAAACTCATTTTCTGTATACTTAGGAAAGCTGATTTTTATAAAATAATTGTACTGGTTAATAAATTCCAGAAAAATTATAATAAATTTCTATAATTAGCAAGGATCTTTTTGGTACTTTACTTTAAGTAAAACTAGGCTTTTTGTCTATCTCAAAAATTGTTGGAACACAATGATCATTTGATTTATTTATTGATTAATTACGACTTATAACTTTTTGTGTTACTTTGAGCTTTAGCCGTGTTGAACCTCTCCCCTCACTAGTGTAAAAATCCTAGAAAGTTAGTTAAAGTAGCGTGTCACCCTACATTGGTCTCCTATGCCAAAGTCATCATTTTGGCTAGGTGCCCAGTCACAAGTCGTATTTCACCAATTAGTGTCCTAGCGTTTTAGCTTAGTGTAAAAACTAAGTTATTACATTAATTTCTACAGTGACGAGTTACCGGACATATAGCACTTTTATCGTAGCTTATTTTGCTTTGCTTTGCTAGAGGCAAGTACTTTCTACAAACTTTACATACTGTTACATAATGAACTGCGATTTACCAACCATGTTAAATGTTGATCCTTGGGGTAGCAAGTTAAAATTTCACATATTGTACTTTCCATTTCTACCATGCTTAGAACAGTCTTTATGTATCTCTCACATGATTAGGATATGGGTTATGGGAAAACTGATGGTAGAGTACGTGATCATGACCCCCCTATAGTAGCGAGTGAGGTCGTATTTTATATGCATACCTTGTCGTAGGCCATTATCCCGCATTTCTGTACGGATGTACACCTATGCCTGTTGACTTGTACGTATGTACATTTTGTTTATATGTACCACAGTACATTGTACATCTATTGACCGATCACGTACTTGCTACAGTTTTAAACACTACATGTACATCTGTCTTTATGACATATGTATCCTTGCCATGATAGATTGTGTGATGCCATGTTTCCAGTTATTTCCTCTTATGTTCATTTACACGTTTCATATGCTAGTTTGCTAGATTCAGTACTTGCTCCCGTCCTGACAGGATAACGTTGTAGGTATCCTTACTGAGGAGGAGCTACTCTGCGACACCTATTATGGAGTTACTGCCGAGGACCCGGCTTTGCTTTACGAGGATGTTCCTGCGGGGAACCTCGCCTAGTTGTCTTTGTATTTTTAGTCTTTTGAGAGTAGTCATGTATTAGACTATATTTTGTAACTGGACATGTATCCAGTTTTACATTTCAGTTCACTTGTACTTGGATATTTTACTATATACGACGACTTTTATGTTTGGAGCATTTATGATTCTTCTTCACTTATAGAACTGTTAGCACATTTAGTCTTATCTTGTTGTCTTTAGAACAGCTTACTACGTTTTATCTCAACGTAGGCTGGGCATGACTCGGCCTGGCCCAACAATTTGGGTAGCGGGTCGTGACATGTTTTTAGTAGTGGCCCATGCAGGTCCTGACTAAACTGTTTGGTTACGTTATTGTACCAAGCATGCCTGCAATTAGGAACTTAAGGTAATTAGACAACATTAGGAATGACGCTTAGAACACCTAGAGGAATGCTAGGATTGCAACATAGGAAATACATCACATGTTGCTATTATAATTAGATTCCTTGCATATGATTACTTACTTTAAATTGGTCCTTATAAGTCCTTTATTTTGTAATTTAGATGGTGCTTATTCGTTCATCCCAGTATGTTACCCCGAGAATGGGGCCCTCCTTATCCAGTCAGCTGACCAGTCGACTGATACACCTCCACCTACCACATTCCCCCACTCCACAAATCCACAAACCCAGATACCACAACCACCTTCCACATCACAGGCCCAACAAGACCCGATACTTCCACCACCCCCTATCACTATACCCACCCAGGCTTCCGTCACACTCGACGGGAACCAGCTGCTCACTGATTCAGGGGTTCCTAACAACCCATCAGGAGTAGACTACCCTACTCCGCCATAACATGGAGCGTTCTGAAGGACATCCTGTGGTCCCGCCACATGTAGAGCTACGGCAGAGAGCGGGGATGATCAAGGACTTCATGGGTCTGAATCCCAAGGAGTCTCAGGGACTGAGGGCATAGTAGTAGCAGATGACTGGCTAGATTCAGTAGAGAGGAAGCTCCTAGGAGTCAGGATGTCGGGTGACCTCCAGGTCGAGGCAGCGTAATTTCTGCTGATAGACTTGGCAGGAGTCTGGTTCCGGAATGAGCCATTATTTACGAGAGGGAGAGCCACTTGGGACCAGTTCAAGACCAGTTTAAGAAGAAATTCTTCTCGACCACTAGTAGAGTAGCCATGGGGCTACGATTCCAGAACATCCAGCAGGGGAACCGTTCTGTTGATGACTATGCGACAGAGTTTAGTCGCCTGAGCCATTTGCTCCTAGTCTGGTTACAGATCCAGAGGAGATGACCCGTAGATTTTGCCATGGTCTAGTTCCAGACTTGGCATTCTTATAGTGGCGAACAGTACGACTGACTACTACAGAGCCTAGAGTTGGCCCGGAGCATCGAGAAACGTCTTCTGTCTAGCAAGAGGCCGGCTTCTGTACATTATGAGGACCGTCCAAGCATCAGACTTTCCAGCAGAGAGCACCGACGCCGCCCACAGCAACTTACCATCCCCCTACAATACATCACCCACCTCGCCAGTTAAGCTCCGGGACCTCGACACCAGCAGCAGCAGCAGCGGGAGCTATATGTTCTTTCTGCGGAAGACCAGGCACGACAGGTCCATTTGCAGGAAGAGATTGGCATAGTTTAGTTTGTGGGTCTGCCCCTTCATCTTCGGAACTGTCCAGCAGCCAAGGGACCTAGGGACCGCTTCCTACTCAGCAGCAGAGGTTTGGACAGCATCTGCAGCAGCAAAGGGACCTCAGGGAAGGTTTAGCCTAGCCCTCGCCCGGAGCCGGAGGCAGTTTCGGAGCCGGATTACTTAGCTGACTTCATCACAGGTCCATGTTTATTTACATACTTTTCTAGCTGTATATTTGTTTATTCTGGTGTATCTCATAGCTTCCTATCATTATAGTTTATGCATAACATCATCTAGTACTACACCTACTGCGGATAGTAGAGTGATGACGGAGGAGGACCAGTGCCTATTAGATCTTCTATAGATGTTCTATTTTTATAGCAGAGGGTCAGGACGATTCTTTGTGATTCCACTCCCCGGTTTGATATCATATTGGGGATGGACTGGCTTAGCTATGCCCATGCATCTATAGACTATCATGAGGAGTATTTTGTTCAGTCCCCCAGGCACAGCAACATTCAGTGTCGGACAGGCCGGAGATCAGCCTAGAGCCATGTTTGCGCAGTCGAGGATGCAGCACCGCCACACCCTATCATTAGGAGTTTTATGGAGTATTCCCAGAGGATCTTCTAGGACTTTCGCGCCTGACAGAGATGTGGAGTTTACTATAGATTTAGTGCCAGTTCATCTCACCAGTATCCCGGGCTTGCTATAGAGTGAATCCCCGGAGGCCATAGAGATGAAAGAGCAGATTGTGACCTGTTGAAAAAGGGTTTTATTCGATCCAGTGCTCTCCATGGGCACCAGTGCTCTTGTGCCTAAGATGGTACAGTCCGGTTGTGTATTGACTACCGGGCCTTGAATGCCATCACCATTAAGAACAAATATCCTCTGCCCAGGATAGATGATTTGTTCGCCAGTTGAGTGGGGGCGAAGGTGTTTTTCTAGGATAACTTGAGATCTGGGTACCACCAGGTGAAGGTTAGGCCAGTGGACATCCAGAAGACGGCGTTCAACACGAAGTACCGCAGTACGAGTTTCTGGTGATGCCATTTGGTCTCACAAATGTGCCAGCTGTCTTTATAAACTTGAGATAAGACATTTCACCAGTATCTGGATAAGTTCGTCGTAGTGTTTATCGACGACATCCTGATATACTCGAAGACACCAGGGAGCATGCTGAGCACTTACGGATAGTTTTGGGGATTCTAAGGCAGGAGATTGTTACAAAATTGCCGAAGTACGAGTTCTTTTTAGACCGAGTGGAGTTTTCTCGGCATGTAGTCACTAGAGATGGAATCTCGGTAGATCCCAGGAAGATTGCTGGCAGTTGAGACGTGGAAGGCTCCGACGTCCGTTTTAGAGATCGGAGCTTTCTGGATGCAGGCTATTATAGAAAGTTTGTCCAGGACTTTGCTAGGATAGCTGACCCATGACGAAGCTGACACGGAAGGACGCAGAGTACATCTGTCAAGGACTGCCAAGCAGCGTTTGAGGAGCTGAAGGAGGCTGACGACCGCTCCAGTTCTGACTTTACCTTCAGGTTCTGGAGGTTTCACCATTTACAGTGATGCTTCTGGGAAAGGGCTAGATGTGTCCTACAGCCGCATGGGAATAATTTCTTATGCATCTAGGCACTTGCAGACTCAGAGAGGATTATCCTACCCATGACCTAGAGTTAGCTGCGGTATCTTTGCACTCAAGTTATGGAAACATTACTTATACGGAGAGCGTGTGGAGATCTTTACTGACCACAAAAGCTTGAAGTATGTGTTCACGCAGAAAGAGCTAAACATGAGGCAAAGACGATGGTTGGAGTTGATGAAAGACTTCGACCTCGATTTACAGTATCACCCCGAGAAGGCAATTGGTGGTGCGAATGCGCTGGCATCTCATCCGAGGCATGGTAACCTGATGATTGATCGGCATTTGCGGGAGGATCTGGAGAAGCTCGGTATCGAGCTAGTTCGGCCAGGATCAGTGAACAGATGATGGCGCTTGACATTCTGTCAGGTTTGATGGAGCGATCCGGAGGCACAGTCTACAGATGAGATCCTTCGCAGACTTCGACCCCAGGCTTTAGCGGGATTGCTGGATACTTTACTATAGCAGAGTATGATCCTTGAGGCATGCAAGCCGATTGTGCGTGCCGAAGGAGAGCTGTAGATCAGTCTTACAGGAGGCGCACCGATCGGATATTCTATTCACCCTGGTGCTAACAATGTACCCGTGACTTGCGGGAACATCTTTGGTGGCCGGGATGAAGAGGGATGTACGCGTTCATCTCGAGAATGCCTAGTTTGCCAGCAGGTCAGGCAGAGCGCCAGAGGCCAGCTGTTTGTTGCAGCCGTTCCCTTTTCGAGTGGAAGTGGGAACATATTACGATGGACTTCGTCTCAGGGCTTCCTCGTTCCCAAGGAGGGAAGGATGCCATTTGGGTCATCGTGACAGGCTGACGAAGTGTGGCCACTTCATACCCTTCAAGGTGGGCTTTCTACCGAAAAGTTGAGCGCTATACATAGCAGCATAGTTCGCCTACACGGAGTGCCGGTGAGCATCGTGTCGACAGAGACATAGATTCACATCCCACTACTGGAGGAGCTTGCAGGAGGAGTTGGCAGTAGGCTCAAGTTCAGTATGGCGTACCACCCGCAGACAGATGGGCAGTCCGAGAGGACGATACAGATACTGGAGGATGCTGAGGACCTACGTGCTGACTCGTAGGATCTTGGAAGAGCCATCTGTACTTGGTAGAGTTTCATACAACACAGCTACCAGGCCAGTATCGGTATGTCTCCTTTCGAGGCCTTTTTGGACACGATGCCGTACACCGCTCTTTTGGGATGATATTGGAGACAAGTTATTGCTTGGCCGAGATGATCACGGATGCAGTAGAGAAAGTCGGGATGATCAGATACAGGCTCAGAGGCTCAGGACAGGCAGAAACACTGGGCTGATGCTAGTCGCAGGCCGATGGAGTTCGCAGACGGTGATATGGTGCTAGTGAAGATATCACCTACTATAGGACGATCCGATTCGGACGAGGGGAAGCTGACCCAGTACATCGGGCCGTTCGAGGTACTTGGCAGGATTGGAGAGGTAGCTTACAGGGTTGCACTTCCACCCACCTAGCAGGAGTTCACGATGTCTTTCACGTATCTCAGCTGAGGAATATGTTCCAGACCCCAGTCATGCTAGATCATTCAGAGTTGGAGGTCGACCGAGCCTTACAGTTTCTGAGCAGCCAGTGGAGATATTAGACATGAGAGAGAAGAGGCTGAGGAACAAGGTTATACCCGTAGTGCGAGTACTTGGAGCCGTCACTCCCCAGATGAATCTACTTGGAAGAGGGAGTCGGACATGAGGAGAAATACCCTTACTTGTTTGATCCAACCGCTGTGAGGGAACCACCCGTTCCCGCTTGATACCTTAGAGGTTAGTTTCGATCATAGCCTTAGTCATTTTGTTTGCATTACTTGCTATGTTAGAATATCATCGGATCTTCATCCTTGTAAATTTCGAGGACGAAATTTTCAGAAGTGAAGACTTGTAAGCCCCTGTTTTTTAAAATTTTATTTAATTAGTGTTATTTTAATGTCATTTTTAACCATAAAATAATTAATTAGATTTTTAGGAATTTTTCTAGAATTTTTAAATAATTTAAATGAGTTTTTAATACTAATATATCATTTGCAATTTATTTAAATGTTTTAATATCATTTTGCAATTATTAGAATTGTTTTATATATTATATGTAATTTGTTAAATTATTAAAAAAGTAGTTTGCAAATTATGATTTGTTTGTGCAAATTAGTATTTGCATTACTTAAGTTTTTGGACCTAACTGTAAATCCTAAACTACCAGGGACCTAAGTGTAAACCCTACCCCCCCCCACGATCGGCTCACCCACCCCGACGACTGCCACGCCGACGGCGACCCGCATTTTCCGGCCAGCGCACAGCCCCCCGACCGACCTAAGTCTTCTATAAAAACTCCCCTTCTCTTCCCGGACCAAACCCTAACCCTAAATTCTCCCCACGACCACCCCAACCCCCCTTTCTTTCCCGACGAGCCAAACCCTAACCCTAACTCCCGATCCCTACGCCACCCCCACAGCGACGACACCCTCATCCACCACCACCATTCGACGCGCCGCACCAAGCCGAGCCCAGCGCCACCCGAGAGCCACCGCGATGTCGCCTCAGCCGCCGTCCAGCATGATCGAATCCCCCCCGAAGACGGATATGTAGGTAACATGACTCGAATCGTGCCGTGCGTGTCTCGTTTTCACGCACGAGACTCGCCAGGACACGACGAACCTAACGCTGTGCTTGGACACGCGTTTCATGACTTGTACGTGTCGTGCATAGCACAGACACGTAGACTCTGTGTCCCAAAGTCAGGACACGAGTTTATTTCTCGGGTTATTATTATTTTATCTGAAACAAAAATAAATAAACAAAAACCTAACCCCTAACACAAGCCACGGGCTACCCCTGGCCAGCCCGACCCGAGTTAAAACCCGACCCAAGTGGGCCGAGTTCGAGCCCCCCCTCTTCTTTTTATGTTTCCTTTTCTGTTTCTTTTTCTTTTCTTTTCTTTTATATATATATTTTATCGTATGTATACATATATTTGTATATATATATATATGTATTAGATATATATACTATTACGTGTATATATATATTTGTTTTTATAATTAATATATACTTCATTTTTTGTACTTTATTATATTTATGTATGTATATATATATATATATATATATAATAATAATAATATATATATATTATATATGTATATGTACATATGTATTATTATATATTTCTTGTATATATATTATTGTATTAAATGCTATTATATGTATATGTATACAATATCTGTATATATATATATATATATATATATATATATATATATATATATATATATATATATATATATATATGTATATTTTATAGTTAGTATTTCTTATACATATATATGTAATTTTTAAAACATCCATTATGTAATATCCATATCTTTATGTGTATATATATTATTATATATGTATACCATTTTATATATATTTCACTATACTTAGTGTAAGTCATTTTTCTATGTAAATATACTTATCATATTTTATAACTATATGTGTAATTTTACCTTATTAAAATATTAATTTTTGCACTTTTTACCAAATTGTATTTTTGTGTATTTAAATTACTGCAACCATTTGGTGTCCAAGCCTAGCATGGGTTTTTGGGCCCAAATGTGTTTTCACACATTCAAGACCTGTACAAGTCATATTGGACTTGATTCATGGCCTTGGTCCTGTATTTGAACTTTGGTTCAAATTATATACATGGACAAAATACAGATAATTAATTATTTAATTTCAATTGTGTGCAATGCTGTTTTTGGATTTCTAAAAATACTTAAAGTACTGCAAAAATTCTGGAAAAATAGTATTTAGATACTATGTTACTTTAGCTAATTTAGTATAATTTTTGTAGTATTTAATTTACTGTTTTGCCACTAGTTTGGCATATGAAACCAAAACTCATTTTCTGTATACTTAGGAAAGCTAATTTTTATAAAATACTTGTACTGGTTAATAAATTCCAGAAAAATTATAATAAATTTCTATAATTAGCAAGGATCTGTTTGGTACTTTACTTTAAGTAAAACTAGGCTTTTTGTCTATCTCAAAAATTGTTGGAACACAATGATCATTGATTTATTTATTGATTAATTACGACTTGTAACTTTTGTGTTACTTTGAGCTTTAGCCGTGTTGAACCTCACCCCTCACTAGTGTAAAGACCCTAGAAAGTTAGTAAAAGTAGCGTGTCACCCCACATTGGTCTCCTATGCCAAAGTCATCATTTTGGCTAGGTGCCCAGTCACAAGTCGTGTTTCACCAATTAGTGTCTTAGCATTTTAGCTTAGTGTAAAAACTAAGTTATTGCATTAATTTCTACAGTAACGAGTTACCGGACATCCATAGCACTTTATCGCAGCTTGTTTTGCTTTGCTTTGCTAGAGGCAAGTACTTTCTACAAACTTTACATACTGTTACATAATGAACTGCGATTTACCAACCATGTTAAATTGTGATCTTGGGGTAGCAAGTTAAAATATCACATGTTGTACTTTCCATTTCTACCATGCTTAGAACAGTCTTTATGTATCTTTCACATGATTAGGATATGGGTTATGGGAAACTGATGGTAGAGTACGTGATCATGACCCCCCTATAGTAGCGAGCGAGGTCGCATTTTATATGCGTACCTTACCGTAGGCCATTATCCAGCATTTCCGTACGGATGTACACTTATGCCTGTTGACTTGTACGTATGTATATTTTATTTACATGTACTACAGTACATTGTACATCTATTGACCGATCACATACTTGCTACAGTTTTAAAACACTACATGTACATCTGTCTCTATGACATATTTATCCTTGCCATGATAGATTGTGTGATGCCATATTTCTAGTTATTTCCTCTTATGTTCATTTACATGTTTCATATGCTAGTTTGCTAGATTCTGTACTTGCTCCCGTCCTGATAGGATAACGTTGTAGGTATCCTTACTAAGGAGGAGTTACTCTGCGACACCTATTATGGAGTTACTGCCGAGGACCCGGCTTTGCTTTACGAGGATGTTCCTGCGGGGAACCTCGCCTAGTTGTCTTTTGTATTTTTAGTCTTTTGAGAGTAGTCATGTATTAGACTATATATTTTGTAACTGGACATGTATCCAGTTTTATATTTCAGTTCACTTGTACTTGGACATTTTACTATATACGACAACTTTTGGGTTTGGAGCATTTATGATTCTTCTTCACTTATAGAACTGTTAGCACATTTAGTCTTATCCTGTTGTCTTTAGAACAGCTTACTACGTTTTATCTCAACGTAGGCTGGGCATGACTCGGCCTGGCCCAACAATTTGGGTAGCGGGTCGTGACAGGAACATTGTCCTCTGGAAGGCTACCCCCTGTGTGAGGGTCATCTGCTTCAGATTCTAAGGGAATGCTACCCCAGCTTAGGAATGTTCGTCGTCCATACGGAGTCTTGTCTTTGATCGAGTGCCCATATAGACTCCTTCGGATGCGACGGCCTATTGGCCATCTGTTGGTAGACTTCTCCTTCTTCTTCTTGCAGAGCTAAGGGAGAAAGTTGGGTTCGTAGTCCACCGTCTTTGATTGGGGCTTCCGTAAGGGGGACCCCATGAAGCCATGTTAGATGAAACACATAGTGGCTTCTAGTCATCAGAGAAGTGTAGCCGTCGAAATACGGACTTTCTCTGAGGCGCTTTGTTGTTTTTGAGCAACAACAGTTGATAACAATACTAGTGCACGGAAGCGCACTATGGATTGTTATGTTCTCTCTCGCTTTGCGCTTATGATTTATCATGCCACACAAGTCAGCGGATGGGAGTTTTGCCTTACAACCCATGTTGCATGCATTGTCGAGCTTTACATCCGGGTTCGTATGGAGAGTAGGCGCATCCAGACTTAGTTCATGTGCTGGGCAACCCCCACACCTAATTCTGTGATGTCCTTGAAGACAGCCCCGTGCTATACGCGTTGGGGACTGTCTTTTTGTTGTGGGCGCATAGGCCTTGGAGGCTGGCCTTGGGCGCATGCTACTTGACAGCATATCTAAGCTTCCTTGATGTGGGTGCATAGTATGGATCCAGAGAGCCTGGGCGCATAGCCTTGGGCGCATGGCTCTGGATCCATAGAAGTGATCTGGTTGGGGATATGTGCCCAAACACTCCCTTGGGCGCATGCCTGGTGGAGCAGCACTATTTTTTTCCAGTTTGCCTCCTTCGTTTGTGAGCCTCGCCGGGTTCGGCCAGAGTGTCGCACACCCCGATTCTTGGCATCGTAGTATTTTCCTTTGCCAAGTCTCGTGTGTTGAACACCCTGTTGTTGGTTGTGCAGGAAAGAAGCCACTGGGCTAGTAGAGCGCGGAATGGTGTAAGCCTTCTCCATTTGAGGAACTTCTATGGCAGAGTCCTCCAGCTGCATATCTGCTATGACACTAGCAGGATATGCACAGCGAGCCTTCGGAAGCCATGTCTTGCGAGACTTGTTTGGCTTCGCTGATTTTGAGGGAGTAGAGCCGTCCCTCGAGGGCATCTCTTCGAACGCCTGCTGATCGAACTTTACGATCAGCATCTTCTGAGTACTTCCCACTTTGTCGGTATCGGATTGCGTCACCACCTTCTCGTCAGAGGAAAAGGTAGTCCCAAGCAGAGTCGCCATTTTTGTGGACACACACAAAAAAAAGAAGAAAAAAATATTGTCTTTTCTTTTATTGCCGTAAGGTACCACAAATCGAGTACGCCTGAGAAATCCTGCGCTGAGGATCCCCGAGTACAAAAAAATTATGGAGAATGGGACGATGGAGATCGAGCGGCAGTTGCTCCTTTACTCCGTTGACACTCCAATTACAAAAGTGCGAAAAAACCTAAGAAAATTGCTAACTCTCGGTTCACTGGCAAGAAGTGCAGCAATTTGGCTCTTGAAAATGCTCTCCGTTCCTTTGTTTTGAAGAGGGGTGAGGCCCCCCTTTTATAGTCGTTCTCGATCTGGAATGATGTTATGCGCCCACATGAGGAAACACGCTGGTTCTTATGTGGGTGCATAGTCCGGCTTTGGGCGCATAGGATGTAGGCGCATAAAGGCTGCGAGATCGTGGGTTGGTCGTGGTGTTGACGTGGCCGCATGCTTCGGTATACGACTGCTCGTGGAGACTG
>JANAVB010016993.1:0-7500 GCA_029216955.1 Iris pallida | reverse complement strand
CCATATAGTCTATTTTCACACATATTTCACACATTATACATATCAACTAAATTAGTATAGGCAACATATATGTATATCACATTATTATTATTAAGCACATAGAAGATATATATATATATATATATATATATATATATATATATATATCGTATCGCGTCATTGCCCTAGAGAGCGCCGCGCCAGGAGATACTGCTAGATCTCAGCCTCTTTCCGACTCTGTCTAGGCCTTTGGCCGGGCCGGTGTCACTGAAGGATGGCTAAATCCTTTGTCTATGCGGTCTCCGGCCGGGCTGAGGAACCCTCTCGCTTGGCTGCTAGATCTGTGGCAACATACAAAGGTGCACCGGCTATCTCCTTCTCGGATGATGAAGAATTGACCTTGGCATCTCCCCTTCGTTTTGCGCTGGTGGGAAAATTCTCTCACTATAAGCCGTCCATCGAGGTCATTCGGAAAGCCCTCTCCGGTTTCGAGTTCAAAGGAGACATCAAGGCGGGAGTCATTGACCGCAAACATATACTCATAAGGCCTTCTGTTGAGGAAGACTTTCTTCGTCTTCGTTCCAAAGACACATGGTTTATCTCTCGAGCTCCGATGAGAGTTTTTAAATGGCATTCGAACTTTTACCAATGTTTGAATCTTCTCTCATGCCAGTTTGGGTGGATCTTCCTAATCTACCTCATCACCTTTATGCTAAGGATGCATTGTTTGCTATCACTTCGGCTATTGGTACACCGCTCAAGATTGATAAAGCTACAGCAGATCTCTCTCGCCCGAGTAGGGCTCGTGTCTTTGTGGAGGTGGATGCGAGTAAGCCAATACAACATCGTATTTGGATCAATCGCTCGAGAGGAAGGAGTTTCTGGCAGAACATAGAATATGAGTACATACCCTTATATTGCTCTCATTGTCATCATCAAGGTCACATCATATCTGGTTGTAAACTGAAAAACAAAGGCAAGGAAATTATTCAACAAGACACACAACATAAAACTGAGGGTGTGGCGGTGGTTTTGAAGCCAGGGTCGATGGGATTGAAGGTCACGTCAATATTGCAGCGAACTAATGAGAAGAAGCAGTCCGAAGCAGGTCCTTCCACACTAAATCAAGACCCTGCTCTATCTTCCCAACCCGCAGGCGAAGCCACAGGTGACGACAAAGCTCCTCCTGTACTAGTGGACACTACTAATGTGCCACCGGTTGAACCCCCTGAACCCACCCTTTCTCAAGATCCCCTTCCTATCACTCACGTCACACGATCACCCGTACATGAAATGACGTCTGAGCTAACCGGGAGCAAGCCAAATGAAAAAGTGGCAGTTGAAGCCATTAATGATGATTCGGTTAGTGCTGACGTCACCAACCAAAACATTGATTGTTCCCTTGAGGAGGGAGAAATACGAGAGGCGCAGGCGAACGAACAACTACCACTGGATCTCCCCACTCTTCCACAACAACACATTGGCAGCTGGGCGGATGAAGCCGAGCACGAAGCTCTCGAGAACGATGGGCAAGCCGAGAGAGATGGGCGTCCGGATGATTCAAGAGCAGAAGATGAACGCCTCCGGCCTCCAGAAGCATCAGCTTCTCAGCAAAAGCGAAGGAAAGCCAAGAAGGCGGTGGAGCCTTTCGATCGAGTCACGCGGCAGTCAGCAAATAAAGCACTCACTGGTACAACCACACATTCCTTTAATGTTTAATACACTCATCTGGAACGTTCGTGGTATTGCCAATCAAATGACTCTTAAAAGAATCAAAACCTTGGTGAGGATTCACAAGATTGTTTTCATTGGCATTATTGAGCCTAAGGTTGATAGTAGCCAACTTCTTCGCTATCAGTTAAAACTGGGGTTCTCGAAGGCTTTTTCGAATAAGAGGGGGTAACATATGGGTCATGGCAAAGTCGAATTGTGACATAGGTTTGCATGACTCTTTGATCAAGCTTTGACAGTTTCCCTTTACCATCCCAAGCTTCCTGCTTCCGCATTTTTTACTATTGTCCATAGGGATAATACAAAAGAAGGTCGCAGACTTCTCTGGGATAGACTCTCGCAACTGTAACCCACTCTCAATTGTCCATGGTCGATCGAAGGAGATTTCAACACAATTTTGCGATCGGAGGAAAAAATTGGAGGTCATATCCCTGATCAATCGTCCATCGAGGAGTTTGCTAACTTTACACTTGCCACTGGTATGTCTGAGCTTCTCTGCTCTGGCAGTTGCTACACTTGGATCAAATCCAAACAGGATGGTCGACGGGGATCTCGTTTGGATAGGGTCTTGGTCGATAATGCATGGTTAGACTGGGCGCCTTTATCTTCAGTAGAATACCTCAACCGAGCTGAATCAGATCATGCGCCTTTACTGACCAAATATTGATCTAATTCGGCCATAGGAAAGAAACAATTCAGATTTCTAGATTTTTGGGTTAATCATGCGGATTTTAAGCCATCGATTCAACATACATGGTCTTCGGTTGATCATAGAATCGGGCTTACAAGATTGGCCCTTCGCCTTGATGCTTGCCGTAAGGCTCTTTCCGCATGGAGTCGCAATACTTATGGTGATATCTTTCAGCAAGCGGAGGATGCAGTGTTAGCTGCAAAAATTCGTCATGAAGAAATTAATACGGCAGAGAGTCATCAACATTTGGCTAAAGCTACTGCCATTTTAAAGCAACGGGTTAGTATCGAGAAAGCATACTGGAAGCAGAAGGCTAGAATTAAATGGGATCTACAGGGCGAAAAGAATACTGCATATTTCCATGGTTGCGTGACAAATCGTAAAAGATCTCTCCAAATCCATTCTATTACAACTGAAGAAGGGACCACCCTGAAAGACAAAGGATTGATTCATGCTTATGCCAAAGAGTTTTATTCTAAACTCTATCAAAGAGGAGACATTCAGGAGGAGAGTGAGCTGCTTCTGAACATTCCCTCTCTCGTGACGGCAGAAGACAATGACTTGCTGATTGCGGCTCCATCTCCTGATAAAATCATTGAAGCAATTAAGTCGCTTGATCAGCACAGTGCGCCTGGGCCGGATGGATTTACTCCTTTTTTCTTTATTGCTTGTTGGGATATCATTGGTAAGGATATGACAGAGGCGATAGGCTTGTTTGTTGATGGGTTTGTATTGCCACGTTCTGTCTCGAACACTTCATTAGTGTTGATCCCCAAGGTGAAGCTACCCAAAACATTTGAAGACTATAGGCCTATCAGTTTGTGCTCAGTTATGAACAAGATAATCTCGAAGCTTCTGTCTCGTCGGCTCGCTCCTCTTCTTCCTCGTCTCATCTCTTCTGAACAAAGCGGCTTTGTGCAAGGAAGAGAGATAGTTGATAATATATTGCTAGCCCAGAAAATGATGGCGATAATGAACAAGAAGCATAGAGGAGGCAATGCTGCTATCAAGCTCGATATGACGAAAGCCTATGATAGGGTCGACTGGAGATTTCTTTTGAAGGGTGCTTCGTCGATTTGGGTTTCACAATAAGTGGCTGGACAAGATGCTACGTCTAGTTAACAATGTGTGGTATGCACCATTGATTAATGGTGAATCGACTGAATATTTCCAATCTTTTCGAGGCGTTCGACAGGGTGATCCCCTATCCCCAACATTATTCATTATTGCGGCGGAGGTTCTATCGCGCAGCCTGAAGAAGTTGACTGATTCGAAGGGTTTCACATCCTTCTCTTCGCCTCGTGGCTGTCCAGCGATCACCCATTTGCCGTATGCAGATGATCTCCTTCTTTTCTCTGCTGGGGATCTTCGTTCAATATCAAAGATCACTGACCTATTGTCTAATTATGAGGCTCTCCCGGGACAATTAATCAACAAGGCCAAGTCGTCTTTTTATATTTCGAAGAACATACTGAACGAGAGGGGTGCAGAGCTAGCTGAAAGAACAGGTTTTCAGATAGGCATACCACCATTTACGTATCTCGGCTGTCCTCTAATGGCCGGGGCAACGTAATGGGGGCATGTACGAAGAACTTCTCAACCGTATCAGAATTAAACTTGAGGGTTGGCACAACAAAATCCTTTCTCCAGGAGGCAAGTTAGTGTTGATCAAGGCTGTTTTGACATCCATTCCAGTCTATACATTAGCAGCATATAATCCGCCTCTAGCGGTTCTTCGTCGAATGGAGAGTATGTTTCTCAAGTTTCTTCTGGGGCGCTCAGGATGGAATGGCTAAACGAACCTGGCTAGGATGGGATCGAATTACTAGAACTAAACAGGAAGGAGGCTTAGGAATCAAAGATTAGAGGACATGTTGAATGCTTTTACTATTAAACTGTGGTGGAAGTTCATGACTCAAAATTGTCTATGGACTACATTCTTCAACGTGAAGTACTGCTAAATAGCTTCTCCAATAGATGTTCGTATAACTTCTAATGCTTCACATGTCTGGAAGAGACTTATAAGTGGCAGAGAAATGGTGTGCAACACAACATGTATCAGGTTGGTGACACATGGAGTTGGGGAGTTCAAGCTAGGCAGTTCACTGTGGCATCAGCGTGGGACATTGCAAGGGTTCATAGGCCTATACTGCCAGACTTTACTCACATATGGAGCACTTTTATCCCGATCAAATGGACAGTGCTTCTTTGGTGGACTTTACATAACAAATTACCTACAGATGACAACATAACACGTCTCGGTTTCAGCCTAGCTTCGAAGTGTCACTGTTGCATTAACAGTGAGAATGAGACTCTGGAACACATACTGCACAAAGGAGACTTGGCCAAGGGTGTGTGGGGAGCAATCCATCCAATATACAGAGTTTGTGACAGAGGTCGGAGTCTTTTGGAGCGATTGCGCGATTAGTGGAGAAAGAAGAACAAGCATAAGAAGGAGATTGTTGCTGCTGCGGTGATTTGGGTGTTATGGAAAGATAGAAACAAGCGTCGGTATGAGAACTCGGGTTTTACTCTTACTCAGCTGATTAGTGAAGTCCATAGACAAGTGGAGAAGGCCACTATCAAATGTAGGCACTCCTAGTGCTGTCGTTGTTCTGACTTGCCTTTTGAATAAAGTTGGTTTTTGAAAATATATATATATATATATTTTTTTATATTTATATATATATATATATATATATATATTTTTTATATATATATATATATATATTTATATATATATATATATATATATATATATATATATATATATATATAAATATAAATATATATATATATTAATATATACATATATATATATATATATAATATTAATATATATATAATATATATATAGGGGTTAATGTGTGCATGTGAGTTAAAGGGTGTCAATGTGTCAAGTGTGTGTGTGAGCTAAAAGTGTAATAGGAAACAGTGTTGTTTGTAGGGATATTGGGCTAGGGTGTGTAATGTGACAGCCATGTGTGTGTGTATATGTAACTGGAAAACACTGTACAATGAGTAATGTGTGTGTGTCAAATGGATGGGTGTGTGTTTTAATTATCAGTGTGTGTGTGGATGTGTGTAACAAAGCTATAGGGTGTCAAGTTTACATATATGTGATAGCTAACAGTAAAGAGTGTAGGGTATTGTGTTCTCAGGATTTAGGCATAGTTGTGTAACAGGAAAAATAAAATCAATGCAATGTGTGTGTGTGTATATGTGATACAATATTGTGTGTGTCAAATACGTGGGTAATGTTTCTTTGTTGTCAGGCAGACAGACAATGTAGATAGGAAATCAGTAGGGTGCAGTGTGTGTGTTTAGATGGCAGTGGATAGGTTGGTGTGTGTCATTGTGAGGAACTCAGTTTTAGTGATTTGCAATCAGTGTATGGGTGTCAAAACTCAGGAAATCACATTTCTCAGGGATTTAAAATACAATGACAGTTTGGTATTCCAGTTTACACATTCAGTCCAAAACTATTTCGAAACCCGATTCCTTTGTTACAACAAAACCTAACATGTAGCTAATACTCAGACACATGTAGGTGAACTAATCATGGCGCATTAATCATGGAAAATTGGTTTGAAATACATTTAATTTCAGAAAATCCAAAACAGTGAACATGTATTAGTAAATTGGGAAAAAACCCAATTCGAAATTGAAACACAAAGAAATTCAAAAGTGAAGTGGGGTAAGGGGTCTTCCACGTGTACATGAGCTACACACGACGTATCGTATCCTGGGGAAGCAGGACACGACGTGTCCCAGCTCACGAATACATACAGACACGAGCACATAGCGCAGTGTTGTACGGTTAGTCTAAGGACTCGTGCACCCGACACAGGCTACGTGGATACACGTGGCCGTGCACACGTGTAACCCACATGTAGGGCTACATGGTCGACACCCTGTATTATATCCAAAATGTGTATCCTGTCGTGTCCAGCCACGTATCAGTGGCAAAAATGCGTGTGTCTGGCTGTGCGTGCGACCAGTACGAGGAGGAGAACTCCTCGAATACTAAAGCTCTTGAGCCCAACTTTTGGGAGACTAATGTCAGACATTGCCCTGACATTCTACCCAAAAATTGTGTGTCCCCGTGTACTGAGTGAAGACAACTCAGTGTCCAGTAGCAGGGCACTGAACTGAGGCCTCGTGCACGTGTTCGTGTCCTGATTTAGACACGAAGGAGGACACGAAGTGTACTCAAACCAATACAAAATCAAAGCCCATATATAGGGCTAATAATTAGAGAAAATAGTGTTGAAATAGTAAAAAAAATAGTGGTTATGGCATTTCAACAAACACATCAATGAAGATATTGATACGTGTCCGATACGGACACGAAAGCAAATGCAAATGACACCAAACCTTCACTACAACTAGGGGACACCTAGATCTAGGTTACCATGCCAGAAAAACAGAATTAAAATGAAATTTGAAGGATTTACTTATAGGTTGCAAAGATCAAGAAAAAGTCCCAATCAAACGGTTCCCTTGCTAGCCAAAACCTCCAAATTGCTCAAAAACTGAAATCACTCTCCATGAACATCAAATAGAGGGTGATTAGAAACTATTGCAAAAGATTTGGATGAAAAAGGAATTAAAATGGATTTAATAGTTTAGGAAGTTGGGAATTTACCTTTCCTTCCTAAAAGTTGGTTGAGCACAAAAGAGGCAAGAACAAGTGAATGAGTGTTTAAATAGGGGGAATAACCTAAGTTGGCCGACCACATAGTGCTAAAATTAGGGTTAGGGTTCAAGTCATGGGCCATGGGCTTAGTTTCATAGTCTTGAAATGAAAATCACAAGTCATAAGTTATTGCACCTATTATTAATCCTCATATTTAAAACTAGATTCTAAGTGACTAAATGAGGTTCACTTAAGTTAGACTATGATCACACCATGCTAAACAAGTCACCATAGTTAGGGTCAACTTCTAGGTCAGTCTACAAAGTCTCAATTAGTGAAGGTCAAAGATATCAATCACCAATTCAACAAATTAAAATAAATTCTAAAAATTCACCAAATGACCAAAATATCCTCAAGCTAAAATGTGGTAGTGACAAATCTACCCTCCTTAAATAATTTC
>JANAVB010016992.1:0-36641 GCA_029216955.1 Iris pallida | reverse complement strand
GCTAGAGCAAGTACATCTACATACTCATTTACTGTCTTTTAATGCTGAGAACTGTATTAACCCTATTAAAAGACTGATCCTTGAGGTAGCAAGTTATGTCTTCACATGTTGTATCACTTTCAGTACGGCCATGTGTTTAGTACAGCTCTTATATCTTCACATGCTTCTTACGGGTTCTCAGTACAAGTTTCACTATGCTTTAGACTGCTCTGAGTATTCAATGTTTTTACTGCTCTCGTATCTCCCACATGTTAATAAAGGTTAAGGGAAAACTGCTAGTAGTGTACGTGAACATGACCCCCTTCTCCGTATGTACTTACCGCGCTCGGGGAATTCTATATGCGACCTTGCCGTTGTTTCTGAATCTCGCGTTTGTGTATGGATATACACCGATGCCGTTCGTGCACGTGTGGGCACACCAGAAAAACTTGATATGTACACAGTACATCCTGATTCACCTATTGACCGATTCACGTACATGCTACGGTTTTAACTTTTAAACTATATGTGGTCATTTGTAGAAATGACAAATTAAACCATGATATGCCCATGTTCCCTATGTTACTATGATACTATGATCCCGTTGTACATGAGGCCATGTTTCCAGTATTTCCTGTTGGTTTTAGACTTATCACACCATGTTCTTGTTGTACATCTTATCTATGTTCAGCACTTTAGTTGTAGAGGTTGTACTTGCTCCCGTCTGACAGGATAACGTTGTAGGTATACTGACTGAGAGGAGTTGCTCGTGATTCGTATTATGGAGTTACTGCCGAGGACCCGGTTTTGCCATACGAGGATGTTCCTGCGGGAGACTCGTCTAGTTTGCGCGCTGCTTGGGATACTTAGTGTAGTCATGTATTAGACTACATCATTTTGTAACTGGACATGTATCCAGTTTATATTTCAGTTTACTTGTACTTGGACGTTTACTATATACGACGACTTTTGTGTTTGGAGCATTTATGATTCTTCTTCATTTAGAACTGTAGCACATTTAGTCTTATCTGTTGTCTTTAGAACAGCTTACTACGTTATCTCAACGTAGGCTGGGCATGTCTCGGCCTGGCCAAAATTTGGGTAGGGTCGTGTTTTTTAGTGGTGGCCCATGCAGGTCCTGACAATTGTTTGGTTACGTATTGTACCAAACATGCCTGCAATTAGGAACTTAAGGTAATTAGACAACATTAGGAAAGACGCTTAGAACACCTAGAGGAATGCTAGGATTGCAACATAGGAAATACATCACATGTTTGCTATTATAATTAGATTTTCTTGCATATGATTGCTTACTTTAAACAAGTCCTTATAAGTCTTTTTTATGTAATTTAGATGGTGCTTACTCGTTCGTCCCAGCATTTTACCCCCGAGAATGGGGCCCTCCGTATCCAGTCAGCCGACCAGTTGACTGATGCACCTCCACCTACCACATTCCCCCACTCCACAGATCCACAGGCCCAGATACCACCTTCCACATCCCAGGCCCAGCAGGACCCGATACTTCCACCACCCCCTATCACTATACCCACCCAGGCTTCCGTCACACTCGACGGGAACCAGCTGCTCACACTGATCCAGGGGTTCCTAACAACCCATCAGGAGCAGACTACCCTACTCCGCCAGATTCTGAGGGACGTCCCGTGGCCCCACCATATGTAGAGCCACGGCAGAGAGCGGGAACGGTCAAGGACTTCATGGGTCTGAATCCCAAGGAGTTCTCAGGGACTGAGGGCATAGTAGTAGCAGATGACTGGCTAGATTCTGTAGAGAGGAAGCTTCTGGGAGTTAGGATGCCGGATGACCTTCAGGTCGAGGCAGCAGGATTTCTGCTGATAGACTTAGCCGGAGTCTGGTTCAGGAATAAGCCGTTGTTCGCGAGAGGTAGAGCCACCTGGGACCAGTTCAAGACCCAGTTCAAGAAGAAGTTCTTCTCGACCACTGCTAGAGTAGCCATGGGGCTACGATTCCAGAACATCCAGCAGGGGAACCGCTCTGTTGATGACTATGTGGGAGAGTTTAGTCGCTTGAGCCGTTTTGCTCCTAGTCTGGTTGCTGATCCAGAGGAGATGACCCGTAGGTTTTGCCATGGTCTAGTTCCAGACATTGGCATTCTTATAGTGGCGAACGGTACGACTGACTATTACCAGAGCCTAGAGTTAGCCCGGAGCATTGAGGAGCGTCTTCTGTCTAGCAAGAGGCCGGCTTCTGTACACCATGAGGGACCGTCCAAGCGTCAGGCTTTCCAGCAGAGAGCGCCGACGCCACCCCCGCAGACTTACCATCCCCCTACATCACATCACCCGACCCAGCCAGTTAGAGCCCCGGGACCCCGACAGCAGCAGCAGAAGGGAGCTTTTTGTGTATACTGCAAGAGGCAAGGCCATGACTCTCTCGTCTGCAGGAAGAGGTTGGGTCAGTGTTTAGCTTGTGGGTCTGCCATCCATCAGATTCGGGACTGCCCAGTAGCCAAGGGACCTCAGGGGAGAGTCTATAGTCTAGCAGTGGAGCCGGAGCCGGGACAGGTTTCGGGAGGTTAGTTTTGATCGTAGCCTTAGTCATTTGTTGCATTGCTTGCTATGTTAGAATGTTGTAGGGTCTTCAATCCTTGTGAATTTCGAGGACGAAATTTTTCAAGGAGGGAAGACTTGTGAGCCCCTGTTTTTTTCAAAATCTATTTAATTAGTGTTAATTAACTGTTAATGTCATTTTTAGTCTTAAAATATTTATTATGATTTTTAGGAAATTTTCTAGAATTTTTAAATAATTTTTTAATGGTTTTAAATACCAGAAATACCATTTTGCAATTTTATAAATTGTTTTAAATTAGGTTTGCAATATTTAGAATTATTTTAAATACTTTTTGCAATAATCCAATTGTCTTTGCAATTATATTTTGTAAATAATACTTGCGGGAGTCAATTTGCAAATTAGAATTTACATTTGACATTGGGGAGGACCTATTTGTGAAATCCTAAAACCTAGGGACTTTTGTGCAAAACCTAAACCTAACCCCCCCCCGACGACCGGACAGCTGCCGACGACCGGCCAGCTGCCCCCCCACATCCCGACCGACTTTCCACCGCCCATAGACCCTATTTAAACCCCCACCTTGCTCCCCAGACCGAGCTCTAACCCACCCCGACCACCACGAACGTCCCCGACCACCCTAGACGTTGGTCTCCGACGAAAGCCCTAGCCCTAACCCTAACTACGGCGACCACCCTAGCGCCGCCCCACCGCTCGACGTCATCGACCACCACCACCATCAACGAGTCCGCCTCGACGAGCCGCGTCAATCGCCACTGCTCCGCCACGACCACGACGCCCCCAGCCGCCGTCCGCCCTCTCGAAGCCTTCCTCTTCGCCGGACACGTAAGTGTCAGCTTCATTTTCGTGTCGGCTGTGTCTCGATTTCACGAGAGAGACTCGCCAGGACACGGGGATGTTTGTCCAGTAGCTGGACACGAGAACTAGGACTCGTGCGTGTCGTGCGAAGCACGGACACGGGCAAACCCTGTGTCCTTAACTGTCAGGACACAGGACTGTGTATTTTTTTATTATTATTTAAATCAACTAAAACGAAATAAAACTAACCCTAATCCTATCTCTAACAATCGGGCCGGACTGGCCTACTGGCCAGCCCGCACAGTTTAGAACCCCCCCCCCCCCCCCGCCGCTGCTGGGTTGAGTTCGAGCCCCCTCTTTCTGTCTTCTTTTCTTATTCTTTTTCTGTTTCTTTTTCTTTTTCTTTTTCTTTTTTTAGTTAATATATATATATATATTTTTATATATATATATATATGTATATTAGTATATATATATATGTATATACTATTTTGACAGTATTTTATATATATGTATATATATATTTTATAATCAGTAATTTTATGTATATATGTCAGTATTTTTATATATATACATATATGTATATATTTATCATGTGTGTATATATATTAATTTATACACTTTATTATCAAATATTTTCTATATATATATATATATATATATATATATATATATATATATATATATATATATATATATATATATATATATATATATATATATTTGTATATAAACATTATATATATACTCTATAAATTAATTATTTTCCTTACATATATATATATATGTAACTTTTAATATATGGATGTATATATATCCTTGATATAAATATCTATATATTTATGTGTAAATATAAATATTGTAGATGTACTTTTATATATGTGTTTTACTTTACTTAGTGTAAGTTATCTTTATAAAATAAAGTTGTCATACTTTTGTAACTACTATGTAAAATTTTGCCTTATTAAAATAATAATATTTACTTTGCACTTTTATCAATTTGTATTTTTGTGTATTTAAAATACTGCAACCATTTGATGTCCAAGTCTAGCATGGGTATTTGGGCTCAAATGTGTTTTCACACATTCAAGGCCTGTACAAGTCATATTGGACTTGATTCATGGCCTTGGGTCCTGTATTTGAACTTTGGTTCAAATTATGTACATGGACAAAATACGCAGATAATTAATTATTATTATGCATTACTGTTTTTGATATTCTAAAAATACTTAAAGTATTGCTAAAATTATGGAAAAATAGTTTTTAGATACTTTGTTAAGTTAGCTAATTTAGTATAATTTTTGTAGTATTTAATTTACTGTTTTGCCACTAGTTTGGCATATAAAACCAAAACTCACTTTCTGTATACTTAGGAAAACTGATTTTTATAAAATATTTGTACTGGTTAATAAATTCCAGAAAAATTATAATAAATTTCTATGATTAACAAGGATCACCTTAGTACTTTACTTTAAGAAAAACTAGGCTTTTTGTCTACTTTAAAAATTGTTAGAACACAATAGTCTTTTGATTTATTTATTGATTAATTATGACTTATAGCTTTTTATGTTATTTGTAGTTTTAGTCGTGTTGAACCCCATCCCTCACTAGTGTAGAGACCCTAGAAAGTTAGTTAACATAGTGTGTCACCCCACATTGGTCTCCTATGCCAAGTCATCATTTTGGCTAGATGCCCAGTCACAAGTCGTGTCGCACCAGTTAGTGTTCTAGTATTTTAGCTTAGTGTAAAAGCTAAGTTATTGCATGTATTTCTACAGTGACGAGTTACCAGACATCTATAGCACATTTATCGCAGCTTGTTTTGCTTTGCTAGAGGCAAGTACATCTACATACTCATTTACTGTCTTTTAATGCTAGAACATGTATTAACCCTATTAAAAGACTGATCCTTGAGGTAGCAAGTTATGTCTTCACATGTTGTATCACTTTCAGTACCGGCCATGTTTAGTACAGCTCTTATATCTTCACATGCTTCTTACGGGTTCTCAGTACAAGTTTCACTATGCTTTAGACTGCTCTGAGTATTCACATGTTTTTTACTGCTCTCGTATCTCCCACATGTTAAATAAACGGGTTAAGGGGAAACTGTTAGTAGTGTACGTGAACATGACCCCCTTCTCCGTATGTACTTACCGCGCTCGGGGACATTCTATATGCGACCTTGCCGTATGTTTCTGAATCTTGCGTTTGTGTATGGATATACACCGATGCCGTTCGTGCACGTGTGGGCACACCAGAAAAACTTGATATGTATCACAGTACATCCTGATTCACCTATTGACCGATTCACGTACATGCTACGGTTTTAAACTTTTAAACTATATGTGGTCATTTGTAGAAATGACAAATTAAACCATGATATGCCATGTTCCCTATGTTACTATGATACTATGATCCCAGTTGTACCATGAGGCCATGTTTCCAGTATTTCCTGTTTGTAGACTTATCACACCATGTTTCTTGTTGTACATCTCTTTCATTATATGTTCAGCACTTTAGTTGTAGAGGTTGTACTTGCTCCCGTCCTGACAGGATAACGTTGTAGGTATACTTACTGAGGAGGAGTTGCTCTGTGATTCGTATTATAGAGTTACTGCCGAGGACCCGGTTTTGCCATACGAGGATGTTCCTGCGGGGAGACTCGTCTAGTTTGCATAGCTGCTTGGGATACTTAGTGTAGTCATGTATTAGACTACATCATTTTGTAACTGGACATGTATCCAGTTTTATATTTCAGTTTACTTGTACTTGGACGTTTACTATATTCGACGACTTTTGTGTTTGGAGCATTTATGATTCTTCTTCACTTTTAGAACTGTTAGCACATTTAGTCTTATCATGTTGTCTTTAGAACAGCTTACTACGTTTTATCTCAACGTAGGCTGGGCATGTCTCGGCCTGGCCCAACAATTTGGGTAGCGGGTCGTGACATGTTTTTAGTGGTGGCCCATGCAGGTCCTGACTAAATTGTTTGGTTACGTTATTGTACCAAACATGCCTGCAATTAGGAACTTAAGGTAATTAGACAACATTAGGAAAGACGCTTAGAACACCTTGAGGAATGCTAGGATTGCAACATAGGAAATACATCACATGTTTGCTATTATAATTAGATTTTCTTGCATATGATTGCTTACTTTAAACAAGTCCTTATAAGTCTTTTTTATGTAATTTAGATGGTGCTTACTCGTTCGTCCCAGCATTTTACCCCCGAGAATGGGGCCCTCCGTATCCAGTCAGCCGACCAGTTGACTGATGCACCTCCACCTACCACATTCCCCCACTCCACAGATCCACAGGCCCAGATACCACCTTCCACATCCCAGGCCCAGCAGGACCCGATACTTCCACCACCCCCATCACTATACCCACCCAGGCTTCCGTCACACTCGACGGGAACCAGCTGCTCACACTGATCCAGGGGTTCCTAACAACCCATCAGGAGCAGACTACCCTACTCCGCCAGAGCATAGAGCGTTCTGAGGGACGTTCCGTGGCCCCACCATATGTAGAGCCACGGCAGAGAGCGGGAACGGTCAAGGACTTCATGGGTCTGAATCCCAAGGAGTTCTCAGGGACTGAGGACATAGTAGTAGCAGATGACTGGCTAGATTCTGTAGAGAGGAAGCTTCTGGGAGTTAGGATGCCGGATGACCTTCAGGTCGAGGCAGCAGGATTTCTGCTGATAGACTTAGCCGGAGTCTGGTTCAGGAATGAGCCGTTGTTCGCGAGAGGTAGAGCCACCTGGGACCAGTTCAAGAAGAAGTTCTTCTCGACCACTGCTAGATTAGCCATGGGGCTACGATTCCAGAACATCCAGCAGGGGAACCGCTCTGTTGATGACTATGTGGGAGAGTTTAGTCGCTTGAGCCGTTTTGCTCCTAGTCTGGTTGCTGATCCAGAGGAGATGACCCGTAGGTTTTGCCATGGTCTAGTTCCAGACATTGGCATTCTTATAGTGGCGAACGGTACGACTGACTATTACCAGAGCCTAGAGTTAGCCCGGAGCATTGAGGAGCGTCTTCTGTCTAGCAAGAGGCCGGCTTCTGTACACCATGAGGGACCGTCCAAGCGTCAGGCTTTCCAGCAGAGAGCGCCGACGCCACCCCCGCAGACTTACCATCCCCCTACATCACATCACCCGACCCAGCCAGTTAGAGCCCCGGGACCCCGACAGCAGCAGCAGAAGGGAGCTTTTTGTGTATACTGCAAGAGGCAAGGCCATGACTCTCTCGTCTGCAGGAAGAGGTTGGGTCAGTGTTTAGCTTGTGGGTCTGCCATCCATCAGATTCGGGACTGCCCAGTAGCCAAGGGACCTCAGGGGAGAGTCTATAGTCTAGCAGTGGAGCCGGAGCCGGGACAGGTTTCGGGAGGTTAGTTTTGATCGTAGCCTTAGTCATTTGTTGCATTGCTTGCTATGTTAGAATGTTGTAGGGTCTTCAATCCTTGTGAATTTCGAGGACAAAATTTTTCAAGGAGGGAAGACTTGTGAGCCCCTGTTTTTTTCAAAATCTATTTAATTAGTGTTAATTAACTGTTAATGTCATTTTTAGTCTTAAAATATTTATTATGATTTTTAGGAAATTTTCTAGAATTTTTAAATAATTTTTTAATGGTTTTAAATACCAGAAATACCATTTTGCAATTTTATAAATTGTTTTAAATTAGGTTTGCAATATTTAGAATTGTTTTAAATACTTTTTACAATAACCCAATTGTCTTTGCAATTATATTTTGCAAATAATACTTGCGGGAGTCAATTTGCAAATTAGAATTTACATTTGACATTGGGGAGGACCTATTTGTGAAATCCTAAAACCTAGGGACTTTTGTGCAAAACCTAAACCTAACCCCCCCGACGACCGGACAGCTGCCGACGACCGGCCAGCTGCCCCCCCCACGTCCCGACCGACTTTCCACCGCCCATAGACCCTATTTAAACCCCCCACCTTGCTCCCCAGACCGAGCTCTAACCCATCCCGACCACCACGAACGTCCCCGACCACCCTAGACGTTGGTCTCCGACGAAAGCCCTAGCCCTAACCCTAACTACGGCGACCACCCTAGCGCCGCCCCACCGCTCGACGTCATCGACCACCACCACCATCAACGAGTCCGCCTCGACGAGCCGCGTCGATCGCCACTGCTCCGCCACGACCACGACGCCCCCAGCCGCCGTCCGCCCTCTCGAAGCCTTCCTCTTCGCCGGACACGTAAGTGTCAGCTTCATTTTCGTGTCGGCTGTGTCTCGATTTCACGAGAGAGACTCGCCAGGACACGGGGATGTTTGTCCAGTAGCTGGACACGAGAACTAGGACTCGTGCGTGTCGTGCGAAGCACGGACACGGGCAAACCCTGTGTCCTTAACTGTCAGGACACAGGACTGTGTATTATTTTTTTTTATTATTTAAATCAACTAAAACGAAATAAAACTAACCCTAATCCTATCTCTAACAATCGGGCCGGACTGGCCTACTGGCCAGCCCGCACAGTTTAGAACCCCCCCCCCCCGCTGCTGGGTTGAGTTCGAGCCCCCTCTTTCTGTCTTCTTTTCTTATTCTTTTTCTGTTTCTTTTTTTCTTTTTCTTTTTCTTTTTTTTAGTTAATATATATATATATATTTATATATATATATGTATATTAGTATAAATATATATGTATATACTGTTTTGACAGTATTTTATATATATGTATATATATATTTTATAATTAGTAATTTTATGTATATATGTCAGTATTTTTATATATATACATATATGTATATATTTATCATGTGTGTATATATATTAATTTATACACTTTATTATCAAATGTTTTCTATATATATATATATATATATATATATATATATATATATATATATATATATATATATATATATATATATATATATATATATATATATATATATTTGTATATAAACATTATATATATACTCTATAAATTAATTATTTTTCTTACATATATATATATATGTAACTTTTAATATATGGATGTATATATATCCTTGATATAAATATCTATATATTTATGTGTAAATATAAATATTGTAGATGTACTTTTATATATGTGTTTTACTTTACTTAGTGTAAGTTATCTTTATAAAATAAAGTTGTCATACTTTTGTAACTACTATGTAAAATTTTGCCTTATTAAAATAATAATATTTACTTTGCACTTTTATCAATTTGTATTTTTGTGTATTTAAAATACTGCAACCATTTGATGTCCAAGCCTAGCATGGGTATTTGGGCTCAAATGTGTTTTCACACATTCAAGGCCTGTACAAGTCATATTGGACTTGATTCATGGCCTTGGGTCCTGTATTTGAACTTTGGTTCAAATTATGTACATGGACAAAATACGCAGATAATTAATTATTATTATGCATTACTGTTTTTGATATTCTAAAAATACTTAAAGTATTGCTAAAATTATGGAAAAATAGTTTTTAGATACTTTGTTAAGTTAGCTAATTTAGTATAATTTTTGTAGTATTTAATTTACTGTTTTGCCACTAGTTTGGCATATGAAACCAAAACTCACTTTCTGTATACTTAGGAAAACTGATTTTTATAAAATATTTGTACTGGTTAATAAATTCCAGAAAAATTATAATAAATTTCTATGATTAACAAGGATCACCTTAGTACTTTACTTTAAGAAAAACTAGGCTTTTTGTCTACTTTAAAAATTGTTAGAACACAATAGTCTTTTGATTTATTTATTGATTAATTACGACTTATAGCTTTTTATGTTATTTGTAGTTTTAGTCGTGTTGAACCCCATCCCTCACTAGTGTAGAGACCCTAGAAAGTTAGTTAACATAGTGTGTCACCCCACATTGGTCTCCTATGCCAAGTCATCATTTTGGCTAGGTGCCCAGTCACAAGTCATGTCGCACCAATTAGTGTTCTAGTATTTTAGCTTAGTGTAAAAGCTAAGTTATTGCATGTATTTCTACAGTGACGAGTTACCAGACATCTATAGCACATTTATCGCAGCTTGTTTTGCTTTGCTAGAGGCAAGTACATCTACATACTCATTTACTGTCTTTTAATGCTAGAACATGTATTAACCCTATTAAAAGACTGATCCTTGAGGTAGCAAGTTATGTCTTCACATGTTGTATCACTTTCAGTACCGGCCATGTTTAGTACAGCTCTTATATCTTCACATGCTTCTTACGGGTTCTCAGTACAAGTTTCATTATGCTTTAGACTGCTCTGAGTATTCACATGTTTTTTACTGCTCTCGTATCTCCCACATGTTAAATAAACGGGTTAAGGGGAAACTGTTAGTAGTGTACGTGAACATGACCCCCTTCTCTGTATGTACTTACCGCGCTCGGGGACATTCTATATGCGACCTTGCCGTATGTTTCTGAATCTCGCGTTTGTGTATGGATATACACCGATGCCGTTCGTGCACTTGTGGGCACACCAGAAAAACTTGATATGTACCACAGTACATCCTGATTCACCTATTGACCGATTCACGTACATGCTACGGTTTTAAACTTTTAAACTATATGTGGTCATTTGTAGAAATGATAAATTAAACCATGATATGCCATGTTCCCTATGTTACTATGATACTATGATCCCAGTTGTACCATGAGGCCATGTTTCCAGTATTTCCTGTTTGTAGACTTATCACACCATGTTTCTTGTTGTACATCTCTTTCATTATATGTTCAGCACTTTAGTTGTAGAGGTTGTACTTGCTCCCGTCCTGACAGGATAACGTTGTAGGTATACTTACTGAGGAGGAGTTGCTCTGTGATTCGTATTATGGAGTTACTGCCGAGGACCCGGTTTTGCCATACGAGGATGTTCCTGCGGGGAGACTCGTCTAGTTTGCGTAGCTGCTTGGGATACTTAGTGTAGTCATGTATTAGACTACATCATTTTGTAACTGGACATGTATCCAGTTTTACATTTCAGTTTACTTGTACTTGGACGTTTACTATATACGACGACTTTTGTGTTTGGAGCATTTATGATTCTTCTTCACTTTTAGAACTGTTAGCACATTTAGTCTTATCCTGTTGTCTTTAGAACAGCTTACTACGTTTTATCTCAACGTAGGCTGGGCATGTCTCGGCCTGGCCCAACAATTTGGGTAGCGGGTCGTGACAATATCAGCGTCGGTATACCCAACCAGCTTCGGCTCGTCACCACCAAAGGAAAGTCTCCAACCAGCAGTGCCCTGAAGATATCGTAGAATCCACTTGACCACACTCCAATGTACCCTTCCAGGATTTGAAAGATACCTGCTAACCGTACCAACTGCATGAGCAATATCTGGCCTCGTACACACCATAGCATACATCAGGCTTCCCACAGCTGAGGCATATGGAACCCGCTCCATATCTTCCTTTTCGTCCTCGGTAGATGGACACTGTTCCTCAGTGAGCTTAAAGTGAGCCGCGAGGGGGGAACTCACTTTCTTCGACCCGTCCATCCCGAAACGCTGAAGCACCCGGTGAATGTACTTCTTTTGGGACAAGTGTAGCAGCTTGGACTCTCTCTCTCGGCTGATCTCCATCCCAAGAATAGTCTTCGCTGTGCCCAAATCCTTCATAGAGAAGGCCGCGCCCAGTTGGCGCTTCAACTCCGCTATCCTAGTGGCATTCCGACCCACTAATAGCATATCATCAACATAGAGCAACAAAATGATAAAATCATCATCGGCAAAATACCTCACAAATGCACAATGATCCGACGTCGTCCGTGCATAACCATGCTCCCCCATAAACGACTCGAACTTCCTGTACCACTGCCTCGGAGCCTGCTTCAGACCATACAAGCTCTTCCTCAACCGGCAGACCAAATGTGACTTGCCCTTCTCGCAGAATCCCTCTGGCTGCTCCATGTACAACTCCTCCTCAAGATCACCGTGGAGGAATGCCGTCTTCACGTCCATCTGCTCGACCTCCAAGTCAAAACTGGCTGCTAATGCTAGCACCACCCGAATAGACGAATGCTTGACGACAGGCAAAAAGATCTCATCATAATCCACGCCTTTCCGCTGATCGTAGCCTTTGACTACCAGCCTCGCTTTGTATCGAGGGCGAGTAGCATCTTCCGTCTGCTTCACTCTGAACACCCATCGATTCTTCAAAGCCTTCTTGCCCTTTGGCAACCGCACCAGATCATAAGTGGAATTGGTGTGCAAGGAACTCATCTCCTCCTGCATAGCCACCATCCACTCCTGCCTGTGTTCGTCTTCCATAGCCTCTGCGAAACTTTCGGGCTCCCCTCCATCAGTCAATAGCACATACTCATCCGGTGAGTATCTCGTAGATGGTCGACGATCCCTGTCACTCCTTCTCAGTGGAGCCACTGGTGCTGGCTGTATACCGACAGCCTCCGCCCCTTCAGGAACTACCTCTCCGACATGCTCATCCTCCTGAGGGACACCCTGACCACCATCAGCAGGCTGATGATCAAGGTTGGGAGCAACTCCATGTACCGGCTCCCCCATAACTGGATCCTCTGCGATGTCCTCTGGAAACTGCTCGAAGCGAAATGACTCTAACTCAGGCAATTCCTCAGCCTCAGAAGGCGTCTCGGAATCCTGAGTGTTGGTCATGGTCTGATCCTCGACGAACACCATGTCCCTGCTTCTGTAGAGCTTTCCTTCCACTGGGTCGTAGAGTCTATAGCCAAACTCATCCCGACCATAGCCGACAAAGACGCATCGCCTCGTCTTCGGCTCAAGTTTGGTCCTCTCGTCCTTCGGTACATGCATGAAGGCCTTACAACCAAACGCCCGCAGGTGATTGTATGACGGCTCTTTGCCGTACCATACTTTGTCAGGCACATCACCCTGCAAAGGAGCACTAGGAGACAAATTAATAATATAAGCAGCTGTGAGAAGAGCCTCACCCCAATAACTGCCCGACAAGTTTGCTTCTGACAGCAAACACCGCACCCTCTCCATCAGTGTCCTGTTCATGCGCTCCGCTACACCATTGAGCTGAGGTGTCTTTGGCGGAGTCTTCTGGTGTCGTATCCCTTGCTCTCTGTAATACGCATCAAAGGGACCGATGTATTCGTCGCCATTGTCGGACTGAACACACAACAACTTCTTGCCCGTCTCCCTTTCAACAGAGGCCTGAAACTCCTTGAAAGTAGGCAGCACCTGATCCTTGGTCTTTAAGGCATAGACCCAAACCTTCCTGGAACAGTCATCAATAAAAGTCACAAAGTAAGAAGCACCACCAAGAGATTTTACCTTTATAGGACCGCAGACATCCGAGTGAATCAACTCGAGCAACGCCGGCTTCCTCGAACTTGGGTGACTTTGGAAAGACACCCTATTTTGCTTCCCAGCTAAACAGTGCATGCATTTCTCCAACTTTGTAGACTTGAGCCCCGGAATCACTTTCCTGTTCACCAAGTAGCTCATCCCCTTCTCACTGATATGGCCGAGCCGCCTGTGCCACAACTCGGTAGACGCATCACTGACTGCGTTCACCTCCTGTGCCCCCTCTGCGCTCCCCTCCATATAGTAGAGACCGGACTTCTTGCTTCCTCTGGCAATCACCATCGAACCTCTGGAAAGCTTCCACTGACTGTTCCCGAAGAGACTGAAGAATCCCTCGTCATCCAACCTTCCAACCGACACCAGGTTGAAACGGATATCAGGGACATGACGAACATCCTTGAGAACAAGAACCGCACCCGTCTTCATTCTCAAATGCACATCTCCAACGGCAACCGCCTTCGACACATCTCCGTTGCCCATCTTCAACACGCCACAGTCGCCTGTCGTGTAAGTGGCAAACAGTGCCCTATTGTGAGATACATGTGCTGAAGCCCCTGAGTCCACCAGCCAAGAATTGTCATCGCAGGCGAGGTTAGTAATGACCTCATCACCTACGACGATCACATCGCCTCCATGCACCGAGGCCGCCGCTGTAGTGTTCTCTTCTTGCTTCCCCTTGTCGCCCTTCTTCTCTCTCTTCCAAGCGAAACAATTCCGCTTGATATGGCCCTTCTTACCGCAATGGTAACACTCTGAGTCCTCGTACCGACCTTTGGACTTCCCCCTGTTCTTGTCTCTGCCACCACCTAGACCCTTGCTTTTGCCCCTTCCGCGGCTCTCTGAAACCAATGCCTCTGAGTGGTGGGATGTAGATGAAGTGCCCTGAGAATGTCTCCGCATCTCTTCATTCAACACCCCGCTCTTGGCAAACTCCAGACTGACCACGCCCTCTAGAGCAGAAGCGATCATAGATACTCGTACGGTCTCCCACGAGTCTGGCAATGTACACAGCAGCCACAGTCCCTGAACTTCGTCGTCATACTTGACTTCCATAGAAGATAGCTGGTCAACCACGCCCTGGAACTCACTCAAGTGATCCGAAATAGACGCCCCATCCTTGTACCGCAGACCCATCATCGTTCGGATCAGGAACAACTTGTTTACCCCGGTCTTCTTCGCATACAAGGATTCCAGCTTATCCCACAACGTCTTCGCGTGCTCAATATTGGCAACGTGGTTGTACATGTTCTCATCAACAAACTGCCTGATGTATCCGCACACCTGTATATGCTCGAATTTCCAGTCCTCCTCGGATTTATCACTGGGCCTCTCGGATGCAAATACGGGTAGATGTAGCTTCTTGACAAATAGCAAATCTTTCATCTTGCTCCGCCAATAATGATAGTTTGTGCCATTAAGGTTTACCATGCACACCGGCTTCGCGTCCATCTCTCCTCTCTGGTTCCTCTGTCAACTCCTGACACCCTTTGAACCCAAAGCTCTGATACCACTCTCTGTTGGGATAGAAATACGGAAACCTTTCCCCAAACCGGAGAGTACCTGCGAGAGGACCGAGCAATACAACGCACGAACCCAAAAAACAATCACACAAAAATAATCACGCAGACACAGAGAATTTTTGACGTGGAAACCCTTGCGGGAAAAACCACGGGACGATCGGAGTCCAACCCTGAGAAGCCTCCACTAATGGAATAGAAGAATTACACCCTCTACAAACTCCTCCCGATCCAAATCGGATCTCCACGACACTCAGAGATAAGAACAATGATTATAAGGCTACGAAGAGCGAGAACGACGAGTAGAGATTACCCGAACACGATCTCCTTCGAACAGCGACCTTCAATCCTCCGTCTTCTTCTCCGAAGTTGTAATGACACTCTTGCCTCCTTCCTCTCTCAAACTTGTGTTGTCCAATGCGTTGCGATCATACGATAATGAATTAGGGTTGAGAAAACTCAACTTAACTCCCTAATTTCGCAACCAACCTGAACCGTTGGATTAGATCCAATGATGAAAACTCATCCTGAAATTCGCTTCAGCCCCCGACGACACAGAGTTCGGCCAGAACTCTGTGTGGGGCAACCAGCACCTACTGGCCAAACCCTGGAACGGCCAGACCGAGTTCGGCCAGAACTCGGTCTGGGACCGAGTTCGGGCCGAACTCGGATCCCCTGCTTCCAGCAGCTCCAGCAGCAACAGCAGCAACTTCGTCGCCTACTTCCCGAGCTTCTCCGACATCGGACGGCGCTCGTCGCACTCCGGGGCCTTCTCCACATAGGTTGGGAACCCCACCCACTCCAACATATGTTTGTATCTATATCCGCACAACATACGTGATTAAAATGAACCAATTAGAAAATCCCCACACCAACATTTATTCTTCAAAATATTTGGGATAAAGGGCTAATTAAGGTTATTTTGTTTAAGGTAGTCACAAAACAATATCTTTTTATATGTTCTTTTAATATGAAAATGTTCATTAATTGCTTCCATTTCTTAATAAAAAATTCCATAAAAGTCAGTACTTCCAAATTTAAGTCCTCACTATTTTTTTTCCAAGTCCTCACTATATATATATATATATATATATATATATATATATATATATATATATATATATATATATATATATATATATATATATATATATATAATCCTGATAAGTGTTGCTTCCGGATATACGAAATTGGAGTTCAACGTACTCTGGTGCGCATAGAACTTGCGCGCATGGGAATATCGCACAGAGGATGGTCGCGCATGGAACTCGCACGCATAGTAGTTGTTCCGCAGAGAACGCTAGAGCATAAATGGCCACAGAGATAACTCACGAGCAGATGAACTGTCCCGTAGAGAAATCAAGCGCATAGCGCAGCTGTGCAGAGATCTTGTGTGCATAATTGTCCCACGGAGATCACTAGTGCATACAATGGCTATGCAGAGAACTCGTGCACACAAATGCCCTGCAGAGATTGACTAACACACACTGTGGCAGCGCATGAAATGCTCCACAAAGTTCAAATGTGCATAGACCAACAGCTGAGATAGAATCCTCCTTGCACCTCCTTCGAGCAGGTTAATTATAAACAGACACGAAGAAAGTAAAAACGTTCTACTACTCTTTGCAATCACGTTGCTACAATAAGTTAGAACAAACGCAAGGAAAGTAAAAATATGTTTTTCACTTTGCAATCTTAGTTGCTACACTGAGACTGAATGTTTACATGAACGAAATTCTAGAACTAGAAAACACAAAGGAAAAACTCACTGCTTGGTGATGAAGATCAATGTTGCTCAAAGCAAGCTTCGTCCTATCCGACGATCTGTTCCCAGGAACCAGTAAGTTCAAGAATAAACTTCTATAACGCTATATATAAGTCACTTTTGATGAACTTGGACAAGTCGAAAACCTCACTTTAGCTTGTTGCTGCGCATAGGATATTCGCGCATAGGATCTTATGCGCGCAAGGTGTTTTCTCTCTCTTTCTAGTTTCACTTGGAAGAAGAATAACAACCTTCAAAGAGAGAGGAGAGCGCATATTTATAGGGAAGGTTCTCATATACCCCTATGCGCATCCATATCATGTCCCATCGATCTGTTACATTAGTCTATGCACATACTGATTTGACAGCACCATGCCTATATACGACGCACACAATCTGCAATAGTCTGCTCTAATAGTATCATGTCTATGATATGTCCACACAACCGCATCCACAAAGACCTGTGCGCCGTGTGCTTAATGCTCAGATGGTCTCGCGCATATAGCCTCGCACACAATGCATGCGCATAATGTCTTGCACATAAGATGTCGTGCATAATATGACATGCGCATAATGTCATATGTTCATGTAATGTTGCGCATAAGTTCGATGCTATGCATATAAGCTCAAGCCTAGAGTCCTCACTTAAGCAAGTGACAATACAAAATTATTTCCAAGGTGTCTTGATCCTTGCAGTCTTGGAGAGTAACCCCATAAACCACATGGACTAGCACACTCTAAGTGCAGAAGAAAAATATAAAGATGAAGCACTATTGAGATGCACACACACACTGGAATTCTAGACAATATGGAACTAAACCTCCCCTTGAGTGTTGGCTCACCAAAGAACCCCAACAATAAGTACATGTATCTCATTTATTTCTTTTCTTTCTTCTCCTTCTTCTCGTCTTTAACCTTCTTTGATCCTTCCTTCTCATGATCATGCTCCTCATTGGTGTCCTTCTTTCCTTTCTTCTGGTGATGATCATCCTCATCGATGTCTTCCAAGAAGTCCGTAATCTCAATATGGACTCCTCCCCATGGCATTGCCCGTCGATCATGATCGAGTTAATTATCGCAACGCACTGGTAGTTGATGTTGGTCCACACGCTTAGCTTTGTTAGAGGATCATACCAATTACAAGTTCAAGATTTGAACTTATCAATTCAAACATCCAATTCATCCATATCAATCATTATGGATAAGGAAGATATTTCTTCATTATATTATTGTTATCTTAGATTATTTTGTTTTATCTTTATTGCTAGTAAATTTCTTATAAATAAGAAAGTCATCCATGTAATCGGTGTGGTTGAGGTTTTTAACCCACCTCCATAGGTTAATTATGATATTTCCATCTACCTGTTTTTCTTTTTTCGTTTTTTTTTCTTGGTATCAGAGCTAGGTTGTGATCATTCGACACAACATTGTTTTCCCCAAAATACATCACACACCAAATCCAAACAGTCCCACACACAAAATTCAATCCAAACACTGATGCATCAAACAAAATCCAAACAATTCCAAACACCAAATCCAAACAATCCCAAATTCCAATACTGATATAGAAAATTCCGTACCAAAACCAAATCCAAACAATCCTACTGATGCACCAAACAAAATTCAAACAACCCAACACTCCAAATCCAAAAGAAGATCTGATCTTCTTCTTCGTGGGTGGAATCAGAATACTTTCTGAAGAAACTCTCAGATGCGTGATTGACTTACAGACAGCCAAGCAATACCAGAAAAAATATAAAGGACAGAAAAGATGGTGGATGAACTTGATGTTCTCTCTTCAACAAGTCCAAGATGCTCTCTCTCTCTCTCTCTCTCTCTCTCTCTCTCTCTCTCTCTCTCTAACAAGCCCAAGATGGTGGATGAACTGCTCTGGAATCATTATGCGACAAATTGTACATGGCCACCACGCACAGTTTGAGGGGAGATGTTAGAGAATCATACCAATAACAAGTTCAAGATTTGAACTTATCAATTCAAACTTCCAACTCATCCATATCAATCATTATGGATAAGGATGATATTTCTTCATTATATTATTATTATCATAGATTATTTTCTTTTATCTTTATTGTTAGTAAATTTCTTATAAGTAAGATAGTCATCAATGTAATCGGTGTGGTTGAGATTTTTAATCCACTTCTATATGTTGATTATGGAATTTTCATCTACCTGTTTTTTTTTTTAGTTTTTTTTTTCTAGCTTCGCGACGCACTGGTACCAACCCCTTGTTGCTCCCGGCAAGAGCGCATGATCCCTGCCGTCCGTTATAGGCTTGCCGTGGAAGAACATGCTAGTAGTGGTTTGCTTGTTCCTTGTATAAAGAATAAAAGGGCTCAAAATATTATAATTTCCAAGGACCATGGAAAGATTTATAGGCCCATAGAATCAAACATGAAGTAGGCATCTTGGTTAATTATGGCCCAGAAGTTTTTTAGTTTTCCGGCCACACATGGCTGCCTAATGTGCCTAACAATCAAGTAATAAACCATAAAAATATCTATTAGGATAACTAATTAGGTATTATGCATTCTTGAATTAAATAACTACCCTAAAAATTTAGAAAGAACCATTATGTATTGAAATATCTATTAAATTTTTTAACTATCTTTCTTCTTTTTTTTCAACCAAGTTTTGCCACTCGTTTAATGTTTTCTTTCTTATTTTACCTATAATTTGTATTTTTTTTAAAATGTCCCATGTGGGACTTTGTGCACGCTACCTTACATGCCATTTGGACCCACTGTCCAAATTTTTACACACACCCACACCTCCCTGCGGTTCGATTTCAATATCATCTACCTAGCCAAGGAAGTTATACATCTTCTCACTGACCACAACTGTCTATGTATGAATGAGATATACATAACATAATTAACAGTCATAACATATATAACATTAAGCCACCATCAGGGGTGCCTCAAAGGACTAGTGAATTATGGGAAATGTTCTGTGTTTGACCTCAATTATCTATAATAATGGGAAATTTTATGAAATGCCCAAAAAACGAAGAAGTTTTATGAAAAATCCACCGCGCAATAACATTTCATCGCGTGTCCAGAATTAGCAAAAAATATATAAAGAGGGTTCCGAATGACCTTTTTGCCCTTCCTTCTAATTTATTGAAAACACCCATGAAACTACTCTTAAAAAAACGTTTCGATATTTCATCTTCTTCCATATGCTGCTCACTTTCGAATCTAGGGTTTCTCCTCAAAAATTTTCAAAAACTCGTCGAAAAATTTCGGAAAGACCGAGACAAACGGTAAAGTGCTAAAATGGAGGTCCAAACATCATTTTTTGCGATTCTAAAATTTCGAAAGACCGACTAACGGAGAAGGAGTTAATCTCCGGCTCCTCGAAGATACGCTCATTTTGCGACAAACCGGACCTCGTTACGACCTCCCAGTCAAAAGTTATGGCCCTCCAAAGTTTCAACTGACCATAAAATGCAGGAGAATGACCATTCTCCGTGTTAGAACACGAAGAATGTTAATTTTGCATGAGGGTGGCCATTCTTCGTATTAGTAACACGGAGAATGACATTCTCCGTCTTAATTTACATGGAGAATGGTCATTCTCTCTATTAGTAACACGAAGAATGCCATTCTCCGTCTTAATTTACACGGAGAATGCACATTCTTCGTGCTAAATTACACGAAAAATGGCCATTCTCCGTCTTATTTACACGGAGAATGGTCATTCTCCGTGTAATTTAGCACGGAGAAGGGTCATCCAGTGTTAAAACGCAGGAGAATGGCCAGAATGGCTTTTTTCGTGCTCTCCGTGTTAATTTACACGAAGAATGGTCATTTCCAGTGTTAAAACGCAAGAGAATGACCTTCTCCGTGTTAATTTACACGAAGAATTCCATTCTCCGTGTTAGAAATACGGAGAATGCCATTATCCGTGTTAAATAACATGGAGAATGACATTCTCCGTGTTAATTTACACGGAGAATGGTCATTCCCAGTATACGGAGAATGTCATTCTCCGTGTTAAATAACACGGAGAATGGCATTTTTCGTGTGGTCATTTCCAGTGTTAAAACGTAGGAGAATAACCATTCTCCGTGCTAAATTACACGGAGAATGACCATTCTCCGTTTAATTTAAAATACAGGAGAATGACTATTCTCCATGTTAGAAACACGGAGAATGTCATTCTCCGTGTTAGTAACAAGGAGAATGCCATTCTCCGTGTTAATTTACACGAAGAATGACATTTTTCTTGTTAAAATGCAGAAGAATGACTATTCTTCATGTTATATCGACGGAGAACAGTTGACATAAACCTAATTTTTTATTTTTTTGTTTTGTGGAAAAAAATTTGACATGAATAAATATTCAAGAGTTTTCGTTCTTCTTTCAAAACGATGCTAACTCTTATGGAAAAGAAAAAAAAATCTTCTCTCCATAATTGACCTAATTGTCGGAGAAGAAGAAGATGAGCGATAATCGGAGTTCGACTGAAAAAAAAAGCACGGTGAACTACGAATTGCGATCTCTGCTGAAGATGAGAGCAATGGAATTCAGATCTAAGAAGAAGAAGACGACGAAAATTGCAATCCAAATCTGAGTTTGTGCGGAGGGGTAGTTATGGTATTAATTTTGTAAATACAAAGCATCTAAAGAAAATCTTGGAATACTTAACGTGGAAATATATAATTCTGGACATTTCATAAAACCCATCCTGCGGGTGGGTTTTTCATAAAAACCAATCCTGAAATTGGGTTTCTCGGCAATTTCTATCACGACCCGCACCCACTGTGAGGGTACGAGAACGTAACAACGCCCAGCCTACGTCGCAGTGTAGACGGTAGAACGCTGTCCTAGGTCAATCATCTAACAATATAAAGGTACATGTACAGTATATATACTCCGAATGGAGGTGACATAGCAACATACAGTCTCAATCACATCTAAGGCAGAATGATAAGATAGAAAGATAGATAGATAAATACTGAAAAGGAAGAATCCACATAAATACAACCAGAGAGTCTAAATGTCTAAGATAACATCTCAGCAAACATCCAGAATACAAGTCTCAACTACTGAATATGAAAGAATATATACAATCCAGATCTCAAATGACAGAAATAGTAAAACCTAGACTAGGGAGCCTCAGTCTATATAGCTAGTGGATCCGACTGAAAATCTGGGTCACAAGAGTCATCTACAGCTGTCCCATAGTAGGTGTCTACGCAGGCCTCATCCTCATCCTCTGTAATATTTTCAACAGGTCCAGTCAGGACAGGAGCGAGCACAAAATATCTCACGCAGTTCATATCAAGTTAGAAAATATAAAGCATGCAATAGAGTAAGGTACAGAAAATGCTGAAAGAAGAATGCATATGAAAAACAGTAGAGATTTTATAACAGGAAATATCTATATATGATAAGTAATAACTGTAAGCCACATGTGATTTAGAGTACAATATGGTTATGTAAACGGTCTAGGATAGTACAATGGTAACTCCATTGTACGTGAGTGTACAATAGACATATACAATAGTTATACAATGTTGTACAATAGGATTTGAGTACATAACGAATTCTACTCCCCCTCCCCAATCAATATACAAGGATCCACTCCAGTTATGTTATCTTATACAATAGTGTACAATATTATACAATAGATGTACAATGTTATACAATAGTGTACAATGGTCTATCCCTGGGACTCATGTGATAATGAGAGTACAATATGCACAAGGAGTATATATATAAGGATAAGGGTATTCAATAAATATAATATGTAAGTGAAACGCACATCACAATATGTATCTAGTGAATACAAGGGGATAACATCTCAAAAGAAGATACATATAGTACCAATCCGTGATAACAATCGGTCAGCATCAAGTATAGTAATCTAGAGCAAGAATGTAAATCCAGATGTAATGTCTGTGGTTCGTATTACGTATTTCTGTAATACGTGTACGTATTTATTCTTGTATTGCATGATTTTCTGGCTTGGTATTTCCTTCTTGGCTTGGTTATGTTTTTCATAAATAAATTCACTTTATTTATTGTGTATCTGGGAAAATTACAACTGTAGGAATTCGATCTAGAAGACGATCGCTTTATCCCTTGGACTATGCGAAGAAGAAAAGCTCTCAAAATTTTGACAGTAAGTTAGACAACTATGTATCTGTACAATGAATGAGAAAAAGAACTCTATTTATAGAGTCAAAAATAACTGAAAGGATAACTGTCTTCACAGCCTGTGCCTAGGTGAAAATCACGCTGGATTTAACATACGCAAGGTTGTGAGCAGTTACTAGACGTGGCCTGTAATTGTTGGACACATGGCAATCATACATGAGTCGTGTGCAAGTTACAGGACACGCAGGTGAGAGATCAGTGGCATGGCTGCCACGTACTCCAATTTGATGAAATCCACGCAGACTTGTTGAAGACGAAATCCACGCAGACTCGGGGGTAAAAAGCTTTAAAATCCACGCAAACTTGGGGCAAGAAGCTTCGAAATCCACGCAGACTTGGGGCAAAAAGCTTCACAATCCACGCAGACTTGGGGCAGAAAGCTTCAAAAATCCACGCAGATGTGGGGCATGAAACTTCAGAATCCACGCAAACTTGAGGTAAAAGGCTCAAAATACACGCAGACTTGAGGAAGGAACATATAAGTTCAAAATACACGCAGACTTGAGCCAGAAGGCTCAAAATCCACGCAAGCTTGAGGCAGAACTGCCAGCTGTCTTGATTCGACGTGCCTCGACTGACACAAAATCTCTGACAGTGATTGCTTTGTCAGTCGCATTAAATGACAAGAAGCTCTTTTGGTACGCCAACTTGGTGAAGGCTGAGTCTTGCTGAAGAAGATTTCAAAAGTCACGTAATAGTCGGCTGTGATCTCTCGAGTTCCGTGTATACGTGGCATACGAGAAGACATTCTTCGACTGTCGTGCTGTCAGTCATAATGACACTCTGACAAAATGATGAGCTGTCTCCCAGCGTGATTTTTTAATATTGTCCTGATCAACTCAGCGTGACTTTTGGACCTTGTTCTGATCAACTCAGCGTGACCTTCATTTTTAAGGCCTACAAAATCCCCTTCAAAGTTTTCGAAAGTTGAAAAGACTTCAAAATTTCGAAATACTTTGAAAATATCCAAATGAACTTATTAAATATCACGATGACTCTTCAGTTTTCGAGACTGATTGCATCCAATTTATGGTGGAATATGAACCGTCGGCGAGCTCTGTTATATAAACAGGGAGAAAATTCAGCTTTGATATTCATCTTACGTCAACATGACTCCGAAGGAAGAAGCTGAAGAAGAAGCAAGAAAGTTGGGTTTCTGTGCACATAGCGACCCTACTCTCGGGGGTAAGGAACCGGAGCCTTTAGTTTTCGAGTTCAAAGATGACCCTACACAACTAGCCAAGAACTTCCTGAGCCACTTTGGTCTGGACGACTCGTCTTCTTCCAATGGGCGCAGCCTTGCAGAGTAGCATGAAACGCTCAATGTTCTGTTACATCGTATGGGAGTCACTAGTGTAGAGGAATTGGGCGCCAAGCTCAGTCGCTTCACAAAATAGAGCGTGTCTTTTATGCTTCTGTTTTCTTTTTGAGAAATGTTGTACTTCTTTTCCTATGTAAGGTCATCAGTACTTGCTTTAAAAAATGTAGTACAACTTTTGTGCTGAAAACTAGTTTTACACCGGCCAGCGTGCACTAATGAAGAATATTAAGTGACACTCTTTGAATGTTTCAAATATTGTGCTATTTTCTAAAGCACACGTGACACTCATTCCATGGTTTATGAGCGCTTTTTACTCGGATCTTTTCCAAGAATAGGCCTGCACTTTGTCCTTTAAATAGATAGATGAGTTTCATGCATACTCATTCCTTCATTCTTCTTCTTCTTCTCTGAGAATGACCTTTTTGCAAGATTCCATTCTCAACAAGAAATAAATGATAGCAATGCTTTCTGATCTAGATCTCGATGGTGAGTCTAACATAGTATGCGTATCACTTTTCACTGTTGAAGATGAGTTTTTGTTTCTGACTAAACAAGGTGCGCCTGACTGGCCAGTGCGTGTCTCATGATAACGACACTTCTGTTAATTAATTTCTTTTTCTTTGCTGCTTTCTGCAGAAGCTTGGCTGCAAAATTTTTTCAGAACTGGCATTGGCGATTTGGATGCTGTGGGGAGCGTTCTTCTGACACCAACATCAGGGAGCTCATGCGCTTTTGACGCGCAAATCAGACAACTCAGAACTCTTCGTGGGATAGAAGGGTCTTCCTCCGATGGTAGGAAGAGCCTTTATACACGGAGAGTTGGACGGTGGAGTCAGCTCTACCCCGAGAAATCGGGTAGTAGAGTTCCTTTCACGGCAGAACTAGGAATTGTATCCCAATGTTGGATACATTCCTATCTCCTTTGAAAGGTCGCTCCCAATCCACCAGTTGTATTGGCAGCAACACGCCTTCGTGCTGCCCTACTCAGTGGTTCTCCTCTCGTCTGAGAGATAAGACCAGAGTTTGATTCCTGCTGGACAATCAGGAATTGCCACCAACAACGAACCCGCCAGAGAAGATCAAAGAAGAAATAGATCTCCATTAGATTATTGTTGTGTACATAGAATGAAAATCCAAAATTGTAATAGATTTCCATTTATGATTTGTAAGAAAGTCTAAGAAAATGTAATAGACTTTTATGATGAAATGAGAATGGAAATGATAATTCTTCTATGCTCAAAAATTTGTATTTGTGGATGAATTGTGGACATGATAGATAATAAAATCTTCTTTTCTAATTTAGAGTATATAATATTATCAGAGGTAATATGGACATGATAATATGTAGGAACTCAAAAGAAAATAGATTGATTTCTATGCAGAGGTCAAAAATGACAAATGAGTAGGTAGATTCGGAATTGATCCAGAGGTTATAAAAACGTGATAAGTAATGAATCCCCACTTAATAAATTGATAGAAGATTATGAACGGACGAACCGTTAGGTAATAATGAACGGATGAACCGTCGGATGAATGTAATAAATGAACGGATGAACCGTTAAGCATTAATGAACGGGCGAATCGTCGGATGAATGTGAGGAATGAACGGATGAACCGTCAAGCATTAATGAACGTGTGAATCGTCGAATGAATGTGACGCTTCATTATTTGAGGAACTTTTGTCTATAAATATAGCAGAAATCTGACAAGAACGAACACTTCTACTCTCAAACATAAACATGTCGTCTGAAGAAGCATCCAAGAAAGTTGGAATCACTCTGAAGGTTCAGAAAGGCACTGAAGAACGCCCTGCTGATCCAGTTCAATCGAAGAAGGCGGAAGCAGGCGAAGGTTCGTCTGCACCCAAGCCACCAAGGGACATTCTGGACTTCCTGCTCGAACCAGGAAGGACTGAAGAAGAAAAAGCCATGAGGATAGCCGCTTGCAAATTCCTCGTGGGTTCCAGCAAGGAGGTTCTCAGCTCTTTTGCTGCCCGCATTTTCGAGAAGGACGGCAGTGGCCCGCGTCCAAATGTAAAGAAGGATGATAGTGATCTTCCTTAATATCATGTACTATCATTCATGATTTAAAATAAAATAAAATTTTTATTTCTAAACATGAACTTGTCTGATGATTTATAAGCATTTACATTTATACATAATACTTTTTAAGGAATTTGCCATTAATAGGCATCAAAACTTTTCGACCATCCAATTCTGAGAGTTGATAAGCTCCATTTGAGAAAACTCTACTCACGATATAGGGACCTTTCCATTTTGCGTCAAATTTGCCCTTGCTCATATGAGTCATAGTCATAGGACGTCTGACTGTTAGAACAAGTTCTCCTTTTTGATATGCTCGAACTCTGACTTTCTTATTAAAAGCTCTTGAGATTCTAGCTTGATAGAATTCAATATTCTGTTGAGCAGATAATCGCTTTTCATCCAGAGCTTCTAATTCCTGAAGTCGAAGATGATCATTATTTTCGGCAGTGAGTTCATTAGCGATTGCTATCCTTAAAGAAGGAATTTGAATCTCTAATGGAAGAACAGCTTCGCAACCATACACCAGAGAGAAGGGTGTACATTTAGTAGCATTATGAACTGTAGTGCGATAAGCCCACAAACATTCACCGAGCTTCTCACTCCAATTACGTTTATTAGTAGAGACAAACTTCTTTAGGAGTTTGATGATGGTCTTGTTGAAAGCTTTTGCTAATCCGTTAGCTGCCGGATTATATGCGGTAGAAGCTACATTGTTGATCCGGTGATCGTCATAGAATCGAGTAAAATTCTGGCTGACGAATTGTGGTCCATTATCATGAATAATGCGTCGAGGAACACCAAATCTGTAAATGACATGATGCTTAATAAAGCTGATGACATTTGACGTCTTAACTTCAGATAAAGGAATGGCTTCGGCCCATTTGGAGAAGTAATCGGTTATTGCGAGAATAAACCGATGACCTTTGGATGACGGCGGATTGATCGGGCCGATAATGTCCATGCCCCAAGCTTCGAAGGGCCATGATGCTGCCGTCGGATGTAGAAATTCCGAGGGTTGATGAATAAAATCCGCATGGATTTGACAAGCTTTATACTTCTTTATATTCGATGGCATCTGATACCATAGTGGGCCAATAATAACCCATACGTCGAATACGGTCTTGAAGTTTTGGTCCAGGCTGATGTGCTCCACAAATTCTATCATGTGCTTCACGAATAATTCGTTGAGCCTCGTCACCGGCAACACATCGAAGAAGTAGACCGTCAAAAGCTCGACGATATAAGGTTTTTGTAGTATGATTGTAATAGAATCTGAGTGATCGTCGTCTGATAGATGCTGCCTCACTCGGATCATCCGGAAGAATATCATATAATACGAAGTCTAAGAAAGGAAGTCTCCAATCTTTATCCGTATTCTGAGTCTCAGTTGAATTATTGAAGATGAATTCCATGCTAGAATCAGATGAAGATGATAAAGATTTACGACTAAATCCAAATCCTCTTGTTGTGTTGACGTCATGAGATGTTGATTCTTCAATGTCAATTGGAAGTCCTAGAGTCAGATTGTTTTCGAGATGAAATAACTCTCGATTGCGGACAACAATCATCTGTTGTCGTCTGATTGGAATAGCTAACACTGCCGCAAGATTAGCAAGAGCATCAGCTTCGGTGTTACATGCTCGCCTAACATGTTCAATGAAGAACTCTTCAAACGAAGAAGCCATAGATATAGCCGATCTATGATAAGGAACCAGATCTTGATGGCGAACTTCATAAGTGCCCCTTATCTGATTGACAATGAGTTTAGAGTCTCCGTACGCCTCCAAATGTCGAATATTCAGATGTTTAGCGAGTTGAAGACCAATGAGTAACGCATTGTACTCAGCTACGTTGTTTGAACACGGCTGATCAAGAGAATAAGCTCTTTGGATAGCAAGACCTTCTGGCGATACAAGAACGATTCCAACTCCAGCGACAATATCACCATTAGGACCTATCCTTGAGGCACCATCAAAGAATAGACGCCAAGTTGTAGGGTGTGAAAATTATGACACGCTGACATGAGAATCAGTCAAAGCCATACGCTCTAGGCTATACGCTCAGTCAAAGCCATACGCTCTAGGCTATACGCTCAGTCAAAGCCATACGCTCGAGGCTATACGCTCAGCCATAGCCATACGCTCATCCAAAGGCCGTACGCTCAGTAAATATTTTATTATTTTCTGAGATGACAGCACAGCATGTATTTAATAAAGGATGAATCTGACACTTCGTCTTTCGTGCAAAGACAGCTGTCCAATGAAGACTAGCCGTCGTATAGGTTTTCAAAGAGTCGGTTTTGTCTTTTACGAGGACAGCTCAGCATCTCTCATAAATGTAAAAGCCATCATTACTGTCAGTTTTGACAGTCTGTCAGCCATCATATCCGCAGTCACGACGCTCGCGAAGATTTTGTCAGTTATTGGAAGATATGGCGTATCAAAGAAGATTGATGATGCCACGTGTCTACTTATTCAAACATACGACTCAACCAAGTGAGCGTATGGATTCCATACGACTCCTTGCCAACCAAGTGAGCGTATGGATTCCATATGACTCCTTGCCAACCAAGTGAGCGTATGGATTCCATACGACTCTTTGCCAACCAAGTGAGCGTATGGATTCCATACGGCTCCTTGCCAATCAAGTAAGCGTATGGATTCCATACGACTCCTTGTCAAGTGAGCGTATAGTTTCCATACGACTCCCTGTCAATAATGTGAGCGTATCAGCTTTATATGGTTCTACGCTGTCCAAGTCAGCGTATGCAAGATATGTGCCTTCAAAAGCTAGCGTATGACTCTTCTTCTAAGGCAGCGTATCACAGCAGTTGTGTCCAGAATAATTTTCAACGTGCAGTTAACACACGTTCTCACGTGTCCTGCACTCAGTTATCCACTTCTTCAGAAGTTATGCAACGTGGCATTCATGCCATCAATCTCTCCTGAATATGCTCCACTACTTTCAACCGCACGCTAATGTGTCTCCATCAGAATTTGCCACGCGTCCCTGCAGTTATGCACACGTCAAGTAACTACCTGAGCGTATGCTTAAGGATAGTTATCCTGAACTCTATAAAAGAGAGTTTCTTCATCTTCATCAGAGACTACAGTCAATTTCAGAGAGAACAGAGAGATTGCCCAGTTGCTGTCCAAGTTCTTCAAAGTTCGAGTTTTCTTCATCGTATCGTCCAAGGGATAAAGTAATCATCTTCTAGATTAGATTCCTACAGTTGTAATTTTCTCAGATACAAAATAAATAAAGTGAATTTATTTATGGAAAACAAATTGGTGACTCTGCTGGGGAAAGCTGTCTCCTCCAACGAGATAGCAACAACTCAATGCGATACTTCGTCGATCGGCTTGACGAAGAAGACGATGGTTGTACAATTCGACCAATCTGCTTATGAAGAAATGCTCAAGGCGAAGGAGGGCCGTACTGCTTCCTCCGCTTTTCCTGCTGCCAAGAAGAAGGGACGCTCTGTCTATGTCCCTAAATCTTCTTCAACAGCCCGAGACGTTTCTGTCACTTCTCATGCTGACAAGACCACGTCTTCAACTTCAACTAAGCACACTTCGGCTTCTCTGAACACGGCAACAGTGGCTTCTCCTAGTCACGCTGACAAAGTTGGTTCTTTAACCAAGTCAGCGTGTACAAGGAAAACCATCTCTGGACATGTCAAAGTCCCTTCTCCCTCTACTCTTACGACAGCAGTCGGCTCTTTAGCCATTGATGACTCTGAGCGTATGGCATTTAAAGGGCAGCGTACGGCAAAGGCAGCATACAAAAGCCAACATCAGGCAGCGTACGCTAAGCCAAAGCCAGCGTATGCTAATAAAAAGGCAGCGTATGACCAGAAGTCCAAACTGAAGTCAGCGTATGCTAACAGATACAGTCCTTTGACTGTTTCTCAAAATCAAGCTGGGGGTTCTCTTCCACAGAACATACAAATGATTCCCCCTCAACTTGCACATCTTGTGCCAACCAAGGAGAAAGACTCTTTAGTCAACTCCTCTACTCCTAAGGTCTTTACCTCTGGAGTTAATTTGACTAGTACTCTTACTAGATCAAATAAAGGAAAATGCCTTTTGGCTAATTCCTCCAAAGATGGATTATTACCGACTCCCAGTCGGAATAATACTCATCTTCCTTCTCTCAAAATTTCTCGATCTGAGAAAGGCAAATTACAAGTATCCAAGACTGATATCAAAGTCAGATCTCCTACGGATCTTCGTAACAAGCTTAATCAGAATCGTCTTGGTTCTACTGAGACAAGTATATTAGACCCTGATGCAGAATATGCCAAGAACTATGTGGCTCAAATTAATCAGTCTTTATACACTCAAGAACCGAGAAGACAGAAGAACAAAAGACAAGTTTCTACACAGAAACTATCTTCAAGTACTTCCTAATCTGTTCCTACAGATCTCCGGGAGTATTTGCAAAATAAACGGAGAATTGACACTCCATCAGGCTATGATATTGCTCATATTTGCCATGAAAAGCATGGTTGCAACTTCCAACCTCGAGTTGTAATTCAATGTTGTTGTTCACCAAAAAGACAATCTGTTTTCGAACGGATTCAGTATGAACCAATGTTGGATGAAGATGAACCTCTTTATGCTTCTGTCAACATGACCTCCAGAAATATTGGGGGTAGCATACGGTCTGATGATATATCAGACTCTGAAGATGGTGTTTATCTCGGCACCCGATCCAGGACCGGAGCCTTGGCCAGGATCTCTTCTTCTTCTCATCCAAGTGGTAATCCGGAGATCACAGAGGACTTCCTTGGAGAATCCAACTTTCCAGTATTGACTCCCATAAATAGTCCCGGGAAAGATACCGACTCACACAGTGATGATTCAGAACAGACTGTTTCATCATCTATTCCTCGAATGATTACCACTTACATGGCGGAGGGCAATCATGAACCTTCAACTAGCACCGAAGCTCATGAACAAAGGATTTCTTCCTTAGAACAACAGTTGCGAGCTATGGCAGATACATTGAATGCTATGCACACTCTTATGCAAGCTCAGCATCAAACTCAGCAAGTCCAACAGACAGCTCCTCCAGTTGTATTAAATACTCCTGTTGTTCCAAACCCAGAACTCTCTACTATTCCGGGGGTACAATCTAATGTTCCTGTACAACCCACTCCAAGTCAGTCTGGAGCTGGGGGTGGTACATATGCTGCAGTCCCTCCTCCCAATTACACTCAACAAGTTACAACTCCACAATCCTCCGGAATTGTTACTGAAGAGTTAAGGAATCTCCGAACTCAATTTGAGGCATTTAAACAGAAGGATGGTTTGCAAAGGTTAGGTATCAAGCAACCTTACCCAATAGAATGGAAGCAGGTATCGTATCCACCAAAATACAAACCTCCGACCATCTCTTTCTTTGATGGGACAACCTCCCCAAGTCAGTTCATTAATCACTTTGAAGTAATGACTGATCAACTGCAACCAAGTGACGCCCTCCTTACTCGGGTGTTCGTTGGATGTCTCAAAGGAATGGCTTATGAATGGTATAGAAGTCTCCCTGATGGGTGCATTACCTCATTTGCCGGTTTCAAGCAAATGTTTCTTAAACGGTTCTATGAAGGACTCAATGACATGACCATGTCAGCCCTCATAAGAATTAAACAGAAAAATAATGAAACCACCGAGGATTTCATTGAAAGATTCAGAAGAGAAGCCCTCAAAATGCCTCTCGGAACTCCCGATGCTGTTACTATCGACACTTGCAAGTCGAATCTCTTACCAATTATCAGCATGTGGACAGGGTCCACTCAGTTCCAAGATTGGCCTTCATTCATCGTCAGTACCAAAGCTGCCGAGGTCAGTGCTGAGACCTTCAAGGGTCTGGGGGTACAAATGGCTCCCAAGGAATCAAATCAGAGTGCTAGCAATAGTACTCGACCCAACAATCGCAAAGGAAAAGAAGCTCTTGAAGTCAATCTCCAAAGCAGTAGTCAAGAGGTAAAGACTACCCAAGCTACTCCAGCTCCAACAAATCAACAACAGAGACCTCCTCGACCGAAGGAAGAATATTCTTTCGACGATGACGATGTTCAGGGTATCTTTGAATGCTTGCTCAAAGGTAACAAGATTCAATTGCCAGAAATCAAAAAGCCTGATGAAGCCAATAAGACAGATCATCCAAAATACTATCCATATCATAGAATGCTGGGTCATACAATCCGGTCTTGCTATGTATTAAAAGAGAAGATTTAAGAGATGATTAAATCAGGAGCTGTGACACTAACACCCAAAGACAAAACAGTCACAGCAAATGTAATTTCAATGCAGTTCGGTGACTTCCCTCCCTTAATGGTAGAAAGTGGGATTGTTCCTATCCCCAAAGCAACTCTCGAAGTTGTGAACATTCCACCAGCACAGAATGAAGGACTTGTTCCTGTCACAACTAAGAAGGGAGAGATCATGTGGATTCACCCGGATTTAATGACGGAGTTTGAGACGTCTTCCTCTTCTCCTCGGAAGACTCCATCATCTAAAAAGAACCTCGGGAAGACTAAGTCATGCAATGTGACTTCTAGTTTCACACCCAATTTTTATCTAACCTCTACTTTCATCTTTACAGAAAATTCACTCCCTACGGAGATAAAATCTGTACCTCAATTTGAAGATAGGTACAAGCCTGCTTTTCATCTATACAGTTCACAATCTCGTGAATTGATGGCGAAGATGGGTTATGATCTAGCCACTGCTCCTGGTTTGAACTCATGCAAAGGACTCCGAACACCTTTAGCCATCACTATGAGGCATAATCAATCTCGTGTTGGTCTTGGTTTCTGGAATGAAGCTCTCATCAAACATAAAAGAACCAAGAGCAAGATAAAGAATTGCAACATGGTTTCCATAGACCCTGAACCAGAATCTGAAGTTGAAGTTCATGCTGGAACTCGGTCAGAAAAAATATATCTGAAAGATTATGCTAAAATTCCTGAAGAAACTTCTGATGTTTCTCCGGTTACAGCTCCAACACCAGTCTCTACTAAAGAGCCTTTAAATGTTCCTGTTGAGACAGTTCCTTCTAAACCAACAGCAGCTGACAAAGGCAAACAACAAGTCCGCTTCGACAAACCATTGAAGAAGTCATCTCCTACAGGACTTGAAAAGCCTTATAATTTTGATATATTGGCTCAACTAGCCAATACCCCAGCTAAATTATCAATCTTCGAGCTCTTACGCCTCTCTAAAGAGACTCGAGAAACTCTGAGTGAAGCACTGTTGCAAGCAGAAACCTGCCTAACTCTTCTCAAGAAGTTGGAAACAGAATCTGTTTCTCATTGCCATAATGTATTAGAATTTATTCCAAACATTACCTTTACGCAGGACGATATGCTGCTAGAGGATAATCGACATGACCGTCCTTTATATCATACAGGATATATCGATTCTATGAAGGTTGATCGTCTCCTGATTGATCCAGGATCCGCTCTCAGTATTATGCCAAAGGCTATGCTAGATGCACTGAAGATACCTGTGCATAGTCTTTCCAGCACTATCACTACCATCTTGGGATTCAATCAAGGAAAAAAGTGAGCCTTTGGGCAAGATTCGCCTCAAATTTCAAATAGGCGATCTTCGCACTAAAGTTACTTTTTACATCATCGACAATCATGGTTGCTCATACAACGCTCTATTGGGGAGACCATTCTTGCACGAACATAATGTCGTTCTTTCGACTCTTTATCAGTGCTTCAAATATGTTGATGATAATGGAGAAGTTCAAAAGGAGGTTGCAGATCTCTATCCATTCAAAGGAGTTGAAGCTTACTTCAATGACGCTCGCATGTACAAAGATGAATACTCAAAAGTCTTACAAGCTATGGATAATGATGATGAGATAGCAAAAGTTGGCACTTTTGTTATTTCTGTAAAAGGGCGTATCACTCCTCCGCAGTCTGTTAAATCATCTGAAGAAGGCTCACTGATAATTCCTGTCAGTGGACGTATTACTTCATCACCTGTCCAGATTCCACAAGGCTCACTGATAATTCCTGTCAGTGGACGTACTACTGTGTTGTCTTCCCAAGCACCACAAGGTTTACTGATAATTCCTGTCAGTGGACGTACCACTCCCCCTCCACCTTCTCAGGCTAGACCAGATACTCTAATCATTCCAGTCAGTGGACGTACTACTTATCCACGATCTTCTTCAAGGGAGCTCACCTCTTCTGAGCCTTTTGTTATCGATCTTAATCGAAACAAAACTTCTGATCGCCCTTCCTCTTCCCCTTTTGTCATTAATTTGACTAAGTTTGATAAGGCTCAGCCTTCTGTTGTAAATACAGTATCTAATATTAATGAAGCATCTCCTTTGCAGTATATTGATGTCTGTAATCATGTACAAAGTTATTTATAATTGCTAGATAGCTTAGAGTCACTAACTATAGGGGTTGTTCAAACTCTTCATACAGACGTATCATTGGAATCCATACAAAAATCATACTTCGTGGTCCCTGCTAGAAAGAAGGGAGAAAATCCAATCTTCTTTTATAAAGGACCCCAGAATCCTCCTAACTTGGAAGAAGATGACACAAACGACGATACTGGAAGGTTACAACTGCGTCGCTATAGTCAGCAATCTAAAATATCATCAAGAATATGGGTTATGACTTCAGAACCAGTCTCAATAATGGAAAAGGAAGAAGAATGCCTGTTCGAATTCCTCCATTAAAATACGGAAGGACAAAATGTGGTTTAGGTTACATTACTCCTACCTCATTTATCAACATCGTCCATGAAGATTCAAAATCCGATGAAGACGAATGATCTGAGTCTTCTGATTCCCTCTCTTGGGATTCTGACACGAGTATTGGCGATCTCCATCGCTCTATTTTATCCATCAATATGGTCTCCGTTGGTGGCCCGCAAGAAAATAATGAAGATGAGGATGATTTTGAAATATCACCCGAATCGGAACAATGGGCTCAAAGATTAGATAATCAATGGGAATTCAGATTCGAGCAGAGGAAACCTCCTACTGAAGATAAACTGATTCAAATTGATGTTGGTAAAGAAGGATCCCCCAAACCAATATTCATCAGTGAAAGTCTTTCAGAAACAGATAAGCAAGAAATGATCAAGCTTATTCATGATTATATCGATGTCTTTGCCTGGAGTTATGAGGATATGCCAGGACTAGATCCAAAGATTGCAATGCACAAATTTAATATCATGCCAAATGCTAAACCAGTCAAACAACAACAGCGACGATTTCGTCCAGACATTATGGATGCAATTGAAGCTGAATTCAACAAGCTTATGGCTTCTGGATTTATTCGAGAGGAACAACATCCTGAATGGGTGGCTAACATCGTTCCTGTCCTTAAAAAGACTAGCAAGATCCGAGTCTGTATAGACTTTCGCGATCTCAATGCAGCTTGTCCTAAAGACGAGTTTTCTCTTCCAATTACAGATGTCATGATCGACAACACATGTGGTTTCGAACGAATGTCATTCATGGATGGGTATTCGGGATACAACCAGATCAAAATGTTTCCAGATGATGAAAAACACACTTTCTTCAGAACGCCGATCGGTACATACTGTTATACAGTGATGCCGTTTGGTCTCAAGAATGCAGGAGCAACATATCAGCGAGCAATGAGCATTATATTCTGCGAACATCTCCGGAAATAGTCGAATGCTATGTTGATGATATTGCAGTCAAAAGTCGACGAAAGGAGGATCATATCCAAGATTTGAAGATTTTTGATTTAATGCGTCAGCATCAACTTAAAATGAACCCTACTAAGTCCTTCCGGCGTCTCTAGTGGTAAATTTCTCGCTTCGTATTATCGCTAAAGGTATACCGTGGATCCGAGAAGATCAAAGTCATTCAAGAGATGCGTCCTCCACGCACCTTAAAAGAGCTACGAGAATTTCAAGGAAGAATTGCTTATATCAGGAGATTCATTTCCAACTTATCAGACGCTGCAGACCATTCAACAAACTTCTGAAGAAAGGTGTATCTTTCGTTTGAACGAAGAAATGTCAAAAAGCATTTGACGATATTAACACAGTATCTCATGAACCCTCCAGTTTTGGTACCTCCCATCTCGGGAATACCACTTCTATATGTTCGAGCCATGGATCATTCTCTTACTGCATTACTTGCCCAGAAAATAAA
>JANAVB010016991.1:37500-42500 GCA_029216955.1 Iris pallida | reverse complement strand
TTGCTTAAGTTCTGATATAAATGCTTGCAGAGATTAATCTGTTACCAAGAAATGCTATGTTCCACTAAAAGAAAAGATGTAATATCATGCTTGTGATCTGACCCTGAGTTTGTCTTGAACTAGAAAAGAGAATGCTAAAGATGTTGTCCCTAATGAAATGATATGCTCATGAAACATGCTGCGCACTGCACATGAAAGGAATAGTCATCGTGCTAGAATTGAATAGTCCCTTGTATGCTTGAAATAATATGAACTGTGGCTTTTCAAAGATGTGTTTTCAAAAGATATGTAAACTGACTCTGTATGCATGGAATGAATCTAGGTAAAACTAGCAAGATCACATCACAAGAAACGTTTTCTCACTAAATGAACAGTGATCGTTTCAGACAAATGTAGCTCTTTGTTCACACATTCACCAGTATGCTGATATACTGACCCATCATCAGTCTGCATGCAGGTGCACCATGCATCGAGAAGGATAGCCCGAAGCGATAGCCTGTGCCTCGTCCTCATGAGCCAGAAATCAGAAAAGATGCCCAAGAGATGACATCTGTTGCAAGAGTTTGGTTTTGTATATACAAGGATGTAATGTATGGGAACGGGATCATTGTAATCTGTAAAGTTCTGAGAGAATGTAATATTGTATCAGAGAGAATCGAGAGCTTGTAATCTGTTCAAATGAAATCAATAAAGAGAAATGTTCTTGTTACCATTGTGTTCAATACTTGTATTCTGAAATATGTCCGCTGCCGCTTCAATTATCTGTGATACGTTCCGCTGCGTATTGTCAAACTTGTCTATCTTGTCTTGTTTCAGGTCTTGGCCTTGTGCAAGCGCAACTTAGGCTTGCACGGCATCACGTCTTAGCGAGGACGAACGGTCCCAAAGAGCCCGAAGCGAGGACGAAAAGGACTCTGCGGGATCGGGGCGTGACAGAATGGTATCAGAGCAACACGATCCTCTGGCCAATTTTGATTCAATTGAATTTGTACATGTCTTCTGATCGAAATTCCGTTGCCTACTCGATATCAATAATGAGATGAACGTTCCATACAATAAGTCCGTAAATATTTTTATGATGCCGGCAAATGTTTTATCGATTTGATTGATTGAGATTGAAATGCTTGATTGAACAAGAGTTTTGATATGACCTGAATTGTGATTTCATGGATTGATGATGGCGAAGGATGAGGACGATCGCTGCTAAGGATATCGTAAGTTTCTCCTTAAGTTTCGAGGACGAAACTTCTTTTCGGTGGATAATTATGTAGTGCCCCGCTCCGCGAAGGCACTAGATAAACAGAAAGATCGGATTGCTGGCTCTGCAACAGAAGACGATTAATCTGGGTGAGTGGACGAAGTCTCATTTGCTGATTCGCTTACGCCTTAAGAATCTGAGTTTTCAATTGAATGCTTTTGTTAATAACAAGATGGTTAATCATTGAGTATGCTTTAAGAGATTTCACATGTTGCCATGCTAAGAACAAGGAAAGAGAGAACCTGTATGCTAAGAAAGAATTAATCTGCATGCTAATAAGAAGACTTGTGCCTTGCTAGTACAAGAAACTAGATAACCTGTATGTATAAGAAGTAGACTGCTCAACTGCTTGCTTGCGAATGTATGTCTAACGCTGAGAGCATCCATGTGAAAATGGGTGCCGGTATGTTATCTGTTATCTGTTATCTGGGAGCGACGGCTCCACTACCTGGGGGCTTCGGCTCTGGGCTTCGGCTCTATTGTATGGGGGCGACGGCTTCTCTTTTGTATGGGGGCTTCTGCTCCACTATCTGGGGGCTTCTGCTCCACTATCTGGGGGCTTCGGCTCCACTATCTGGGGGTTTCGGCTCCACTACGTGGGGGCTTCGGCTCTGGGCTTCGGCTCTATTGCTTGGGGGCTTCAGCTCTGTTATCTGATGGACTGAAATAGATTAAATGTGCCTGATAGATCAAATGTGCCTCAAGAGTTTAGATCATATGGAAAATGATGATTTTATCATGTTTATGCTAATCCTTGTCTTGTGCAGGGATCGACGGTCGGCTATGGTAAGAGTCACTGAAAAGTGATATACATGTGTTGCTTAAGTTCTGATATAAATGCTTGCAGAGATTAATCTGTTACCAAGAAATGCTATGTTCTACTAAAAGAAAAGATGTAATATCATGCTTGTGATCTGACCCTGAGTTTGTCTTGAACTAGAAAAGAGAATGCTAAAGATGTTGTCCCTAATGAAATGATATGCTCATGAAACATGCTGCGCACTGCACATGAAAGGAATAGTCATCGTGCTAGAATTGAATAGTCCCTTGTATGCTTGAAATAATATGAACTGTGGCTTTTCAAAGATGTGTTTTCAAAAGATATGTAAACTGACTCTGTATGCATGGAATGAATCTAGGTAAAACTAGCAAGATCACATCACAAGAAACGTTTTCTCACTAAATGAACAGTGATCGTTTCAGACAAATGTAGCTCTTTGTTCACACATTCACCAGTATGCTGATATACTGACCCATCATCAGTCTGCATGCAGGTGCACCATGCATCGAGAAGGATAGCCCGAAGCGATAGCCTGTGCCTCGTCCTCATGAGCCAGAAATCAGAAAAGATGCCCAAGAGATGACATCTGTTGCAAGAGTTTGGTTTTGTATATACAAGGATGTAATGTATGGGAACGGGATCATTGTAATCTGTAAAGTTCTGAGAGAATGTAATATTGTATCAGAGAGAATCGAGAGCTTGTAATCTGTTCAAATGAAATCAATAAAGAGAAATGTTCTTGTTACCATTGTGTTCAATACTTGTATTCTGAAATATGTCCGCTGCCGCTTCAATTATCTGTGATACGTTCCGCTGCGTATTGTCAAACTTGTCTATCTTGTCTTGTTTCAGGTCTTGGCCTTGTGCAAGCGCAACTTAGGCTTGCACGGCATCACGTCTTAGCGAGGACGAACGGTCCCAAAGAGCCCGAAGCGAGGACGAAAAGGACTCTGCGGGATCGGGGCGTGACACCGGGGCCGGGGGCGGATCGCCCCCGAGCCCCTCCGCGTCCACCGCATCCGCGAGCCCTACACACGCGCGCACCGAGTGCCCAGCCGGTCCAGACGAGCCGACGTAGGGCCGTGACTCGGGGGCATCGAGTGGCGCGAGTTCGGGTGCCCTCCCGTTCCCGCACGAGGCGGAAGGGACGGCTCGGAACATACTCAACGGGGCGTTTCCCGAATGCGATCGGGTTTGCTGCACGGGCAACTCGGGTGTCGCCGGCGAGGCCGGGAACCGACTGAAGGGGCCGCCGCATCGGCAGTTGGCTGCACGGAAGCAGGGAGCCTGCCGAGGCTAGCGGGTCCAAAACCACTCACGTGCCGACACGGCCGCACCCGGGGCTGCCGCACGCTGCCCGAATCGTACCCCCGCGGGGAGCCGTATGGCTCGACCCGCGGGAGCACGAATCGGGTCAGCTTCGCAGCTGCCCCGGGCGCTCCGCCGAGCACGACGAGGAAATTCGCTCGTTTCCAGCATCTCGTGGTGAGGCGACGGGTCGCGCTGCACCGTTGAAGGCGACATCGGTAAGCTCGCTGCACGAGGGTCCACGGTCGCGGGGCGGGTCGACCTGCACCGGGCGAGGCGACGATAAGCTCGTTCGGACGGCATCGCATTCCTGCTGCGACGCAATTTTTTCCGCCTCGCACGGGCAGTTTCTGCCGCGCACCCGCGTCCCGTGGCCTCGCACGGGAGCTTCGCACAAGGGTCCGTGGTGCAGCAGCGGGCCTTGCTGCACCGGGCGCGTCAACGATAGGGTCGTGGGGGATTTCGTTCGCACAGCATCCCATTTTGCCCGCAAAGCCGCACCTACTCAAAATTTGTTGCGCCGCCCAAATTTCAGCTCAACTCGCTTCCCCCTATAATAGATTTGCAGTTTTATTGTTGGGCTGACTCCGGGGTACCAAAGTGCTTGAGGAGCTTGTCATTTTTGGGGAAAACGCGCCCAACCTCCCGCTCGGTCGGGGGGGTTCGAAACTGGCACGAGTTGCGGCAGATTCTGTCGCACGGGCTGAGAGCTGCGCGCCGCGCGCAGAAACAGCTGCAACGCCTCGCCTCGCGCTGGGACGCGAGCGAGGCGGGCGGCCCGTGCAGCCGTTCGATGCGCTGGTCGCCTCAGCGCGCCGCCGCGAGCCCGTGCTCGCCGATGCAGCCTGTCAGGCCCACGCCGTGGGCAGAAACTGCCGCGCGACAGAAAACGTCGCGAACCGTCGCGCACCCAAAGCCAGCAAGCGCCCGGTCGCTGGATCGCCGCGCGCGGGCAGCCGTTCGACGCGCCGTGCACCCCCCGCGCGCACGGGATTGTGGCGCGCGACGAACATCCCCCCCTTCACCACCTACTCCCCTATAATAGATTTGCAGTTTTATTGTGGGGATGACTCCGGGGGACCAAAGTGCTTGAGGAGCTTGTCATTTTTCGCGCGCAGCCGCAGGCCGCGCCCGTGCTCGCCGATGCAGCCTGTCAGGCCCACGCCGTGGGCAGGAATCCGCCGCGGGGCAAACGAAGTGCCGCGAGGCACACAAACCGCAGCATATGCGCACCCGGTCGATCCCGTGCAGCCGATAGGGCCTGTCAGGCCCACGCCGTGCACAGAAAATCTTCGTGCGCGCTGAAACTGCTGCAACGCATGCGTTTCTGTGTCCCGTGCGGCCGACAGGGCCTGTCAGGCCCACGCCGTGCACGGAAATTCTTCGCATGCGCAGAAACTGCTGCAACGCTTGCATTTCCGTCCCCCGTGCGGCTGATAGGCCATGTCAGGCCCACGCCGTGCACGGACACTGGTTGCGTGTGCAGTAACTGCTGCAACTTGAGGGTTCCTCGATCCCGTGCGGCCGACAGGGCCTGTCAGGCCCACGCCGTGCACAGAAATTAATCGTGCGCGCAGAAACTGCTGCAACGCTTCCATTCCTCGGTCCCGTGCGGCCGATAGGGGCTGTCAGGCCCACGCCGTGCACAGAAAT
>JANAVB010016991.1:10000-17500 GCA_029216955.1 Iris pallida | reverse complement strand
CTTCTCAAGCGTTCTCGTTCATGAAATCAGTATGATTTCTTCTTAGCGGGGTCGACCAAGTCAAGTAAATTTTCGTCCAATTCAAGACCAAGTATTACACTATCGTCGAGCATAACTTCCTATCAATGGTTCAATTCGTTGTACCAACTTTTACTAGCACGATTTCACGTTCACGACACTTGTTCACTCCCCAAGTCGTGCTAGAACTCATCGTATCACTTGGCCGGATCGTGCACGCATTTCAGGCGTCCCCAAAATACCTGCATTCAGCCTAGCCGCATGATAGAGAATTTGTCATTCTCACTCGAGTCGCATCGTGCACATACCCAGGCGTCCCTGAAATATATGCATGTCAGCCGAGTCTCGTGAGTAGGGTTTCCTACATTCGTGGTTCATGCTATCCGTCCAGGCCAATCCTCAAGATCAATCTTTTGATTGCTAACACATGAAACAGGGGCGTCTCGCCTAACCGCTAGGCCATCTTTTTCGAGGCTAAGTCAATGTCAGGATTGGAATCATAGTTCCCCAACAATAATGCCAACACTGACCCCAATCCTAGGGTCAAACCAAAGTCGGTAGTACGGGATTTTCTACCCAAGCTCGCGTCACTCAGATCTCTAAACATCGAGCACGATCACCTATTCTCGTCAAGGCATTCGCCGCGTATATCCGAATTCATTCTGATCACGTACTTCACATATCCATTCTTTCCAATTCATGTATTCGATCACGAGTTCATCTAGCTTTGACAATATGTTGCGCCCCAATCTCACGCGAGTCCGATTATCCACGGTGGTTCATGAATCACCATGCAACGCTCCCGCGGAATAATCATTCTCATCGGGGCGTAACTCTTGTTTGCGTCTAGACTAAATCATTTTCGATACGCGGATTGGACCTACTCAATCCTCAAACTTAATCATTCAAGCACACCGAATCATTCTCAAGTCATCTTCGCGTCAAACCACAAGTCGAAGCAATCGTATTGCCATGCCGTGCAAGTTTGATCACCCCCGCTGGATGAATCACCATACCAGCGCTCACGCGGAGTGATCGCCCTAATCGGCGCGACGCATGTGCGAGGCTGGAGTTGCGCTCGCATAAGACAAGAATGTCGACGTTGGGGTTATCGTCGAAGTAAATCCAAGCATTTCATTTCATCCAAGTCAAGATTTCAATTCGACAGTCCGACCGTCATTCATTCAACCAGAAATCCTCGAGTCACGTCTATATTTTCCTTGACACGTTTTAATACCCCGAGTATAGCATCCAACGGAACAATGACATTTGCACGATCGTCATTCGCCGAGTCAGAGTACCCCCGAGTTATCGCATATCGATCTTTGATACGCCTCAATACCATCGACGATATGCGTAACCTGACGATCTTCCTTTGCAACCAATTTCGAGTCATGCGACGATGCCGTTGTCCGAGTTGGATATTCCACCATTTCTCCCGATACTCAAGATCAAGTTCAGTCGCTTTTCCTCAAAGCTCGTTTCAAGATCGTTATTCAAAACTCAAGTCACATTTCATTTGCATCAATTCGACATCGTACGCACGTTCCTCTAAGTTTCCTCGATCAAGACCATCTATTTTTATCCATCGTTTCAAATCATTTCTAACACGCGTTACCCATTCACAAGTTGTCCGAACGATATCTCGTTCGGGACACACGAAGTCACGATCAAATAAACGTGACGCGTTCTAAGGCTTTGCGCGATCGCATTGCCTCGCCGACGTACTCGTTGTTTTTCGTAATCCTCAAGTTTCGCTCGAATGATTTCTAAGAACATCCATACACCACTCGGATTCGGGCCACTCGTCTAGTCGTCGACACTCATTCTTATTCTTCTTCGAACCTATCACATACACCACTCGGGTTCAAGCCATACGGTCTAATCCTCAATCACGTTCGCACCATGCACTAAGATATCCTTCAGATTCGTTCGACGAATCTCTAGCGTACTCGCTTACGTCGTCTCGACGTACTAAGTCGTTCACACGAGTCCTCAAAATCCAAGTCAATCATTCGCGTACGCCTAAGCGTTAGTTGATAGCATTCCTATCGATATACACTCTAAGTGTATCTCCGTTCCCGACCGAGCGGTACTTGATATCGCTCGCAACTCGATTGCACCAGAAGTCAAGGTGCACGACACACGGACTAAGTTGTGCCGCATAACCATCTCGTGCGGACTATATTTGAATTTGCACGCTCACTTGCTAGGGTCAACGCAAGACTAGTTAGGCACGTACGAGACATGTTAACTTTGCATGTGTTCTCAATCGAGTCATGTTTAACGTCGTCCGGCACAAAGGCCTTCGCCTATCGATCCCGTGCAACCGAGTACTTGTACGAGCTTTTGAAAGTATTAGACTTATTGTATGGAACATGCCGATGGACATTTGAGAGAGAGCGCACACTTCTTTTTTCCAATCGAGCTTTCAAAACTGAGAAAATCGAAATGAAGTCCAAGGACGTAAAGCCGTGCTCTGATACCAATCTGTCACGCCCCGCTCCCGTAGGAGCGATCGTCCTCGCTAAGGCGTGATGCCGCACGGGCCTAGGTTGCGCCCGTGCAAGGCCAAGTCCAGAAACGGCCGAATTGAGTCTAGGCCACAGAGTCGCACAGAGTGTCCCCATTTGCAGCGGAAAGTAAATGAACGCAAGTTGAATACAAAATCAAACTCTTTATTGATATTCAAGAAGTTACAAGCGGCGCTAGGCCGATATTACAATTCGCTCAAGCTCTCTCTCTCTGAAACATAAAAGGCGTGCCAAGTGGCTTACAAGATGGAATGATTCATGGCGATGTTCCGATACATTATGTCCTGTATAGAGTGCTTCAGCTCCTTGCAACGCTCCAAGGCTCCAGAGGTAGCTCCGCGCCTTAGCACGTTCGACGGAAGCTCCGCACCCGCCGGCGTCTCCTGCTATCCTGCAAGCATACTGTGGGGTTATCAGTACATTGTTATGCACTGGTGGGGAGGCTGGCTCGCCCACAATGCCATCATTACCAAACACGTTCTATAATCTTTTGTGCATCTCTATCATTCATTGTCTTTCTAATCTTGCCTTAGGATCAATTTCATGGCATATTGCATAGCCTATCTCGTGTTACCGAACTCGAGTGTCGCATGGAAATACATGTACGACTTACCCATACTTACCGTCCGGCCTTCCCTGTTCAAGGTAAACCAAGTTAAACCACGATTCATGAATAATAACATAACACGATTCATGCACGCATTCAATATCAAGTGTGTGTCCATGTCTCGGGATTCTAGCACGTCGTAGGCACGTTTTTAGAGTGTTACAATTCAAGCATGTTTCGAGTATTTCATTCAAGCATGTTCAGGAGTGTTACATATCGAGCATGTTCATGTTCAGGATGTTATATTTCAAGCATGTTCAAGAGTGTTATATTTCGGGCATGTTCATGAGACACTTGTTCATTTAACTTAGATTACTTTGATTTCAATGCAAGAACTTGCACGTGGATTGCCACCAGCATAGTCCCACTTAATCTACATGCACGGGTCGCTGGCTTTACAAGCCATTTAGGACATTCCCCTGTGGCAATTCTCAACTTAGCGTAGGGTGATGGCTGGTACACCCCCGTTAAGTCTCTTGAATTATACCCTCCTACTTACGTCTCTTGGTGCCCAAGCCCGCACCCAAGCAGCCCGTAAGCGCCGTATTGATTCTGCCTAGGCCGGCCACGGTTTACCCCCCCAACGCCCGTGCCGCAGAATCCTTCCACACGACGGCCACGGTATTCCCCCCCATCGCCCGTGCCGTTTGTCCACGACCATTTCGTATTGTCTTGTCATTTTAACTTAGCGGCTATTTCCGAGCCGTAGGCTAACCCTTAGCCATAATGCGTTAACGACCAGGTTGGCGTCCGTACAGCGCGGGTAGCGAGCCCCGTTGCACGTGCCCGTCACACCTGTCGCTAGCGTCTTATCGTTCATGTATTCTTTCTTTTCATGTTATTCTTTCACTTGTTCGTATGTTCATAGAGTCATTCATGTGTTTGTTCATTCATTCGTTGATTCATTCATTCATGCATTACGCAACTCCCAGTGTGGGAGTCGCCTTGGCGACCCATCGGTCCCCTAGCCTTCCAATGTTGCTAAACTCTACTCGGAGCGACTATGTTGATAGCCTTCCCGTTTCATTGTTGTAAACCATTCATTGTTTCATTGTTTGAACGTATACGGGACATGAACGTGAGCTTGTGCCGTAGCACGAGCGTAGAGCGTGGTGCGAGCGTTTCTATAATTGCCGAGTTCTTTTCCATGTTCTAAACAAGCATGCAAGATGGGATTATTCCCTTAGCTAGGTGCGTTGAATCATTTATTAACATGCATGGTGTTGTCGCCTAGCGATTCTCGTGATAGTGTCCGCATTATTATGTGTCTAGGCTAAGCACAGACGGGTTCATCGGAGCCACCCACCTTAGCGATGTTCGCATCGGCCGAGCGATCCTCCGAGCGCGCCTTTGCAAGTCTAAGTCTGGATTCTTCTTGACGGGCCAATGCAAGTCTTGCATCGATTCGCATCGATACTTCATCGGGTCGAAGCAACTCTTCGGGTCGACGGCTCGTTTGAGTCGTTGCACTTGCCGTTTGAAATCGGCGTTCCTTCTAGGGCGGAGCGGGTCACTACACTGCCTTCCTTGGATGTGGTAGCCGTTTCTCAGGCTCCCTCTCCGGAATCGAACCCTAATTCTCCGTCACCCGTCACCACCATGGTAGGCCACTATCCTACCATCGAAAGTTGATAGGGCAGAAATTTGAATGATGCGTCGCCGGCACGAAGGCCGTGCGATCCGTCGAGTTATCATGAATCATCAGAACGACGGGCGGAGCCCGCGTTGACCTTTTATCTAATAAATGCATCCCTTCCGAGAGTCGGGGTTTGTTGCACGTATTAGCTCTAGAATTACTACGGTTATCCGAGTAGCACGTACCATCAAACAAACTATAACTGATTTAATGAGCCATTCGCAGTTTCACAGTCTGAACTTGTTCATACTTACACATGCATGGCTTAATCTTTGAGACAAGCATATGACTACTGGCAGGATCAACCAGGTAGCACGTCCTCGTCGACGCCGGCTCCGCCCGGCCGCTCGCGGGGCGAGGGACGTTGGCGGGGCCGGCCGTCGTGTCGTCGAGAGCGGCGTAGAGTAAACCGTTCGGGTCCGGGGCCGGGGGCGGATCGCCCCCGAGCCCCTCCGCGTCCACCGCATCCGCGAGCCCTACACACGCGCGCACCGAGTGCCCAGCCGGTCCAGACGAGCCGACGTAGGGCCGTGACTCGGGGGCATCGAGTGGCGCGAGTTCGGGTGCCCTCCCGTTCCCGCACGAGGCGGAAGGGACGGCTCGGAACATACTCAACGGGGCGTTTCCCGAATGCGATCGGGTTTGCTGCACGGGCAACTCGGGTGTCGCCGGCGAGGCCGGGAACCGACTGAAGGGGCCGCCGCATCGGCAGTTGGCTGCACGGAAGCAGGGAGCCTGCCGAGGCTAGCGGGTCCAAAACCACTCACGTGCCGACACGGCCGCACCCGGGGCTGCCGCACGCTGCCCGAATCGTACCCCCGCGGGGAGCCGTATGGCTCGACCCGCGGGAGCACGAATCGGGTCAGCTTCGCAGCTGCCCCGGGCGCTCCGCCGAGCACGACGAGGAAATTCGCTCGTTTCCAGCATCTCGTGGTGAGGCGACGGGTCGCGCTGCACCGTTGAAGGCGACATCGGTAAGCTCGCTGCACGAGGGTCCACGGTCGCGGGGCGGGTCGACCTGCACCGGGCGAGGCGACGATAAGCTCGTTCGGACGGCATCGCATTCCTGCTGCGACGCAATTTTTTCCGCCTCGCACGGGCAGTTTCTGCCGCGCACCCGCGTCCCGTGGCCTCGCACGGGAGCTTCGCACAAGGGTCCGTGGTGCAGCAGCGGGCCTTGCTGCACCGGGCGCGTCAACGATAGGGTCGTGGGGGATTTCGTTCGCACAGCATCCCATTTTGCCCGCAAAGCCGCACCTACTCAAAATTTGTTGCGCCGCCCAAATTTCAGCTCAACTCGCTTCCCCCTATAATAGATTTGCAGTTTTATTGTTGGGCTGACTCCGGGGTACCAAAGTGCTTGAGGAGCTTGTCATTTTTGGGGAAAACGCGCCCAACCTCCCGCTCGGTCGGGGGGGTTCGAAACTGGCACGAGTTGCGGCAGATTCTGTCGCACGGGCTGAGAGCTGCGCGCCGCGCGCAGAAACAGCTGCAACGCCTCGCCTCGCGCTGGGACGCGAGCGAGGCGGGCGGCCCGTGCAGCCGTTCGATGCGCTGGTCGCCTCAGCGCGCCGCCGCGAGCCCGTGCTCGCCGATGCAGCCTGTCAGGCCCACGCCGTGGGCAGAAACTGCCGCGCGACAGAAAACGTCGCGAACCGTCGCGCACCCAAAGCCAGCAAGCGCCCGGTCGCTGGATCGCCGCGCGCGGGCAGCCGTTCGACGCGCCGTGCACCCCCCGCGCGCACGGGATTGTGGCGCGCGACGAACATCCCCCCCTTCACCACCTACTCCCCTATAATAGATTTGCAGTTTTATTGTGGGGATGACTCCGGGGGACCAAAGTGCTTGAGGAGCTTGTCATTTTTCGCGCGCAGCCGCAGGCCGCGCCCGTGCTCGCCGATGCAGCCTGTCAGGCCCACGCCGTGGGCAGGAATCCGCCGCGGGGCAAACGAAGTGCCGCGAGGCACACAAACCGCAGCATATGCGCACCCGGTCGATCCCGTGCAGCCGATAGGGCCTGTCAGGCCCACGCCGTGCACAGAAAATCTTCGTGCGCGCTGAAACTGCTGCAACGCATGCGTTTCTGTGTCCCGTGCGGCCGACAGGGCCTGTCAGGCCCACGCCGTGCACGGAAATTCTTCGCATGCGCAGAAACTGCTGCAACGCTTGCATTTCCGTCCCCCGTGCGGCTGATAGGCCATGTCAGGCCCACGCCGTGCACGGACACTGGTTGCGTGTGCAGTAACTGCTGCAACTTGAGGGTTCCTCGATCCCGTGCGGCCGACAGGGCCTGTCAGGCCCACGCCGTGCACAGAAATTAATCGTGCGCGCAGAAACTGCTGCAACGCTTCCATTCCTCGGTCCCGTGCGGCCGATAGGGGCTGTCAGGCCCACGCCGTGCACAGAAATTCTTCGTGTGCACAGAAACTGCAACAACGCTCGCATTCCTCAGTCCCGTGCGGCCGATAGGCCCCGTCAAGCCCACGCCGTGGGCAGAAATTGTCGCGCGACAGAAAACGCCGCGAATCGTCGCGCAAGCAAAATTCGCAAGCGCGCGCTCGCTAAATGGCCGCGAGCGTGGAGCCGATCGACGCGCCGTGCGCCCCCCCGTGCGCGCGCGCGACGAACATCCTCCCTTCACCACCTACTCCCCTATAATAGATTTGCAGTTTTATTGTGGGGATGATTCCGGGGGACCAAAGTGC
>JANAVB010016990.1:7500-39033 GCA_029216955.1 Iris pallida | reverse complement strand
TACATAATGATATTTATATGCAATCACACATCTACAAGAGAAAAGATATATATATATATATACATATATATGATACACACATATGTGTACTAGGGAATTAGCTTAGAAGACAACCCATAGGCTAATGGGTAAACACTACATTACATATATGATAATACCTAAAAGTATATACAATATAGAGAGGGCATGTGTGTGTGCAACATGAGTGTGTGAGTGGCTGCAATGTGTGAACAAAGTGCAGGAACTAAGTGGCAGTGTGTGTAAATCTAAGTGCAGGAAACATATCAGTGAAGGGGACTTAAGTGGCAGTGAAGAGTACACATGCCAAGTATTTGCAGGAATTACAAACAGTAAAGAAGAAGGACAAAAGTGTTTGCAACAAAACAGTGAAGGGCTGTGTCAAGTGAACTTGTGTGTGTCACATGGGAAAATGCAGGAAATAAAATGAAGAGTGTGACAGATTTAAATGTGCAGGAATTAGATATGCAGGAAAACAGTGTATGCAAAAAAAAGTGTATAGGAGAGGAGGAAATGAAAAAGAGGGCCATTTAGTATTCAGTCAAAACTGGGCTGTTACACTAAACTCACTAATGAACTAGACTCAAACTTAGTTAATACAAGCTGAATTAATTCTCAGTTTAATACCAAGGTTGGCACATTGGTTATAATAGGAAGAAAGGAAAGGAAAATAATTCATGGTTTAGCTCACATATACCAAACTAGCCAATCTCAGTTTTTGATTCACATAGGAACTCAGTTCAAACTTATCCAGCATACCATATATGAAATGAGTCACATTATATCAAGAAATTCTCAGGTTATAGGAAAACTGGAACAACTCAGATTTTTACCAAAGTTAACATATCAAGTTATCTCAGTTAAGAAAAAAAAAAAGGAAAACAATCTATTGTCCCATAAATTCCAGTTTCACACATATCCAAGATCACAGATTTCTAAATCAAGAAACTCAGTTTGATAACACATAGGATAACCATATTAGGGACTTAAATCAATAACTAACCTTAGATTTACTGCCAAAGTTCAAATTACAAAAACTGGAAAAAAATGCAGGAAACATGTATCAGGAATGGTAATTTCGAGAATTCACAAGCCAAAACAATATAAAATACAAAAACAGAGGTTGGTAGTGTATATATAGCATGTACACGTGTCATAGGATGTGTTTGTGTCCCAGCAATAGGACACAAACGTGTCCAACAGAAGAAAACACGAAAACAGTGCACAACACACTGTGCAGTGTGCACAGGCTCGTGCACGTGTGCACGAGTGTCGTGCACACGACACGACACGAATGGGGACTCGTGGTCGTGTCCCCAACTAGCCTAGGTATAGGTCTTGGTGCTAGACACCCTGAATCGTGTCAAACAGTGTCGTGTCCAAAGCTATGAAGCCGTGTCATTGGCAAAAAGAGACAGTGCACAGAACAGTGTCAACTCAGTGCGTGGACGATTACTCGCCAACCAAAGCACGAAGTCCCACGAAACTTGGGGAGCATGGTGACAGTGTTGCCCCCACGAAGTTTCGTGTCACGACACGCCGTGTCGTGTCCCACAGAGACCCCGAGATGCAGGGGAATACTGTAGCCCCGCGCGCGTGTGTCCAAAAGCGCGTGCACGAGAGCCCCAGCGACACGACACAAACACGAGGTTGGCTCAGAGTTCCAGAAATGGTTAAGCGACCCTAAAATACAATTTTCCAATCAATTACAATTCAAAAATTCACACAAAAGGTCCTCTTTAGCATTTCATCAAACACGTTGTATAGGACACTGATACGTGTCCTGTTTAGACACGAATCCAAAGACACAGGACACGAAATCTATCCAGACCTTAGGGGGACCCTTAGGGCTTCCTATTGGTGAAGACAAAATGGAAATCCATTGGGAAATGGGGAAGTTACCTATTGGTGAAGAAACCTTCACAAAAGCTACAAATGGAGAAGTTTCTCAAGCCACCCAACTTCCACAAATTGTTGATTCCCTGCAAATATATTATACCAGCAGCAAAGAAAATTAGATCCTAATGGAATTGGTTTGAAGGAAAAAGGATTTGAAATGGATTTTTAAGGATTTTAGGAAGATGGGACTCACCTCTTTCCTTAGAACTTTGCTAGAACCCTAAAAGAGGCTAGCCCTAAAAACTAGGAGGGATTAAATAGGGGGGGGAATCCCTAGGTTCAGCTAGGGTGGCTGACCACTTGGCCTTGGGTTAGGGTTGAGCTAGGTTTGGCTAGTCCTAACTAGTTTAGTCACAAAATGACTTGTGTAATCACAAGCCATTTATCAAATAACTAGATTTCTAAAATCCTAATTCAAGTTCTAATAAATCACTAACCACTAACTTGAGTCACACTAGGTTAGACTAGGGTCACTTGACCTAACCAAGCCCAACTAACTATGGTTAGTTTCTAGATTGGTCTACATGAGTCAAAACTGGCCAAAAATCAAACTGGTCCAAATAAATCCAAAATAAATTCTAAAAATTTCCATAAATTCTAATTAATAATTAAATAATAATTAATAATCCCAAATAATTCTTAAAATTATAAAAATGACTAAAATACCCCTCAGTCTGGAAATGAACACTAGCAAGACACCAAATCATAAGTCATAAATTTAAATAGTTTAAAAATAATTAAAAATCACTAAAAATCATAACATGAAATAAATACCATTAAATAATAATTATAATTACAAAATTTCAAAATTATCCTCTTCTGAAAAACTGGGTGTTACAAGTCACTGGAGAGGGGATCTCAGTAGATCCCAGGAAGATTGCTGCCGTTGAGACATGGAAGGCTCCGACGTCAGTTTCAGAGATCAGGAGCTTTCTGGATTTAGTCGGCTATTATAGGAAGTTCGTCCAGGACTTTGCTAGGATAGCTGAACCCATGACAAAACTGACGCGGAAGGATGCAGAGTATATCTGGTCAGAGGACTGCCAGGCAGCATTTGAGGAGCTGAAGAGGAGGCTGACGACCGCTCCAGTTCTGACATTACCTTCAGGGTCTGGAGGTTTCACCATATACAGCGATGCTTGGGAAAGGGGCTAGGATGTGTCCTACAGCAGCATGGGAAAGTGATTGCTTATGCATCTAGGCAATTACGGATTCATGAGCGGAACTATCCTACCTATGACCTAGAGTTAGCTGCGGTGATCTTTGCACTCAAGTTGTGGAAACACTACTTATACGGAGAGCGTGTAAAAATCTTTACTGACCACAAAAGCTTGAAGTATGTGTTCACGCAGAAAGAGCTGAATATGAGGCAAAGATGATCGTTGGAGTTGATGAAGGACTTCGACATCGATTTACTGTATCACCCCGAGAAGGTAAATGTGGTGGCAGATGTGCTGAGCAGGCATCCGATGGCATGGTATCTGATGATAGATCGGTATTTGCGGGAGGATCTAGAGAAGCTCGGTATCGAGATAGTTCGGCAAGGATCAGTGATACAGATGATGGCACTTGACATTCAGTCAGGTGTGATGGAGCAGATCAAGGAGGCACAGTCTATAGATGAGAGCCTTTGCAGACTTCGAGCCCAGGCTTTAGCTGGATTGTTGGATGACTTCACCGTAGCAGAGGATGGATCCTTGAGGCATGGCAGCCGGTTATGCGTGCCGAAGGGAGAGCTGATAGAGGCAGTCTTGCAGGAGGCGCACCGATCACGATATTCTATTCACCCTGGTGCCAACAAAATGTACCGTGACTTGCGGGAACATCTTTGGTGGCACGGGATGAAGAGGGATGTATCACGTTTCATTTCGAGATGCCTAATTTGCCAGTAGGTCAAGACAGAGCGTCAGAGGCCAGCTGGTCTATTGCAGCCATTACCCATTCCCGAGTAGAAGTGGGAACACATTATGATGGACTTCGTCTCAGGGCTTCCTCGTTCCCAAGGAGGAAAGGATGCCATTTGGGTCATCATGGACAAACTGACGAAGTGTGCGCACTTCATACCCTTCAAGGTGGGGTTTTCCCCCGAGAAGTTGGCAAAGCTATACATGCAGTAGATAGCTCGCTTACATGGAGTGCCAGTGAGCATCGTGTCAGACCGAGATAGCAGATTCACGTCCCACTACTGAAGGAGCTTGCAGGAGGAGTTGGGCAGTCGGCTCAAGTTCAGTACAGCGTACCACCCACAGACAGATGGACGGTCCGAGAGGATGATACAGACGCTAGAGGACATGCTGAGGACCTGTGTGCTGGACTTTAGCGGATCATGAGAGAGCCATCTGCACTTGGTAGAGTTTTCATACAACAACAGCTACCAAGCCAGCATCGGTATGTCTCCTTTCGAGGCACTGTATGGACGACGATGCCGTACACCGCTTTTTTGGGATGATATTGGGGACAGAGTTATGCTTAGGCCAGAGATAATCACGGATACAACAGAGAAGGTCGGGATGATCAGAGACAGGCTCAAAGTTGCTCAGGACAGACAGAAACACTGGGCCGATGCTAGTCGCAGACCGATGGAGTTCGCTGACGGAGATATGGTACTAGTGAAGATATCACCTACTAGAGGGACGATCCGGTTCGGACGATGAGGCAAGTTGAGCTCCAGATACATCGGGCCGTTCGAGATACTTGGCAGGATTGGAGAGGTAGCTTACAGGGTTGCACTTCCACCCAATCTAGCAGGAGTTCACGATGTCTTTCATGTGTCTCAGCTGAGGAGATATATTCCGGACCCCAGCTTTATGCTAGATCATTCAGAGTTGGAGATCGGACCGAGCCTTGCAGTTACTGAGCAGCCAGTGGAGATATTGGACAGGAGGGAGAAGAGGCTGAGGAACAAAGTTATACCCTTGATACGAGTAGCTTGGAGCCGTCACTCTCCGGGTGAATCTACTTGGGAGAGGGAGTCGGACATGAGGGAGAGATATCCTTACTTGTTCGACCCAACAGCTGCGAGGGAACCACCCGTTCCCGCTTGATACCCTAGAGGTTAGTCTTAATAATAGCCTTAGTCATTTGTTTGCATTACTTGCTATATTTGAATGTTTGTAAAGTCTTCTATCCTTGTGAATTTCGAGGACGAAATATTTCAAAGAGGGAAGATTTGTAAGCCCCTAGATTTCAAAATAATATTTTATAATTTTAAATGGCATTTATATCTTTAAAATAAATTAATATAATTATTAGAAATTTTCTAGAATTTTAAATGATTTTTAATTATTTTTATATGTATATATATTATTATATACTTATATATATATATATATATATATATATATATATATATATATATATATATATATATATATATATATATATATATATATATATATATATATTTATATATATATATATATATATATATATATATATATTATTATTATATACATTATATATGTATTTATATGTATATATATTATTATATATATATATATATATATATATATATATATATATATATATATATATATATATATATATATATATATATTATATATACATATATGTATATGTATATGTATTTATATGTATATATATTATTATTATATATACATATATGTATATGTATTTATATGTATATATATTATTATATATACATATATGTATATGTATTTATATGTATATATATTCTAGAATATATGTATATGTATTTATATGTATATATATTATTATATATGTATATAATATGTATATATATTATTATATATACATATATGTATATGTATATGTATTTATATGTATATATATTATTATTATATATACATATATGTATATGTATTTATATGTATATATATTATTATATATACATATATGTATATGTATTTATATGTATATGTATATATATTATTATATATACATATATGTATATGTATTTATATGTATATATATTATTATATATACATATATGTATATGTATTTATATGTATATATATTCTAGAATATATGTATATGTATTTATATGTATATATATTATTATATATACTTATATATATATATATATATATATATATATATATATATATATATATATATATATATATATATATATATATATATATATATATATATATATATATATATATATATATATTTTATATTTAGTATTTTATATGTATATTTATTATATATATATCCATTATATATGTATATAAATATCTATATATTTATGTATATATATATAATAGTATTTGTTGTATAAATATGTATATATTTTCAAATGCAATTTTAGTGCTAAATATTATTATGTAAGATTTCACAAGTTATTTTATTATATAATTTTATGACTTTTATATTTTACCACTTTAAATATATTTGTATATATATATTTAAATTCCTGTATTTTATAAATCATGGCCAATTGATGTCCAAACCTTGCATGGGTTTTTGGGCCCAATTGTGTCTAATACATTCAGAGTCTGTACAAGTCATAATGGACTTGATTCATGGCTTTGGGTCCCGTATCTGGACTTCGGTTCAATTTCGAATACGTAGACAAAATAGTAAATAATTAATTAATTATTTTCCAGAAACTGTTACTTGCGGTTTTTGAGTTTTTATATATATTTTATTGTTGTACAAATCTGGAAAAAATTGTATTTAAATACTATGTTAATTTAGCTAATTTATTATAATTTTTCCAGTATTTAATAATTACTATTGCCATTTTATAAAAATAAGAAAACGGAACTCATTTTCAGGATACCTATGTTTGCTGATTTTTAATAAATATCTCTGAGGGTTTATAAATTTCAGAAAAATTATTATAAATTTTTATAATTAACAAGGATCATTTTGGTACTTTATTTTATGTAAAATTGAGCTTTTGTCTATCTCAAAAATTGTTGGAACACAGTGTATAGTTTGATTTATTTATTGAATAGTTACAACTTACAACAATTTGTGTTGTTTTGAGTTATTATAGTATTGGACCTCACCCCACACTAGTGTAAATGCCCTAGAAAGTTAGTTTGGGTATTGTGTCACCCCACAATTGGTCTCATATGCTAAAGTCACTATTTGGCTAGGTGTCCAGTCAGAAAGTCGTGTCGCACAACTAGTGCCTTAGTGTTTAACTTAGTATAAAAACTAAGTTTATGTATTATTTCTACAGTGACGAGTCACCAGGCATCTATAGCATTTCTATCACTGCTTTGCTTTGCTAAAGGCAAGTACCTCTATAAACTTTACATACTGTTACATCAATGAACTGTGATCCAACCATGTTAAATGCTGATCCTTGGGGTAGCAAGTTAAATCTTCACATGTTATATTATTTTTAGTCCCTACCATGCTTAGGACAGTTTTTATATCTCTTACATGTTTAGAATCTGGGTTATAGGGAAACTGATAGTTGAGTACGTGATCACGCCCCCTTTATCGTACCGAGCAAAGTTTTATTTTATATGTTACTGCGCCGTAGGCCTTTATCTCAAAGCTGTATTTGTGCGTATGTACATCTATCGCCTTTACACTTGTACGATAGTACATTTTATTATGTGCCCCTGCACATTGTACACCTATTGACGATCACGTACCTGCTACAGTTTTAAATATTACATATGTATCTGTCTCTATGACATATGTGTCCTTGCCATGATAGATTATGATATGACATGATTCCTGTTCAATACTTTCCTGTTCATTTTATGTTTCGTATATTTAGTTTGCTAGAATCAGTACTTGCTCCCGTCCTGACAGGATAACGTTATAGGTATACTTACTGAGGAGGAGTTGCTTTGTGATTTCAATTATGGAGTTGTTGCTGAGGACCATGCTTTATCTTACGAGGATGTACCTGCGGGGAAACTCGTTTAGTTGTCTATTTACTTTGGACTTTTGAGAGTAGTCATGTATTAGACTATGTATTTTGTGACTGGACCTGTATCCAGTTTTACATTTTGGACTTGTACTTGGAACTTATTTATATACGAGTCTACTTTTGTGTTTTGGAACATTTCTGACTCTTTATTACATATAGAACTGTTAGCACACTTTAGTCTTATCTTGTTATCTTTAGAACAGCTTACTACGTTTTATCCCAAGCGTAGGCTGGACATGACTCGGCCCGGCCCAACAATTTGGGTAGCGGATCGTGACAAACCCTAACCCTAATCAAGCCCCTAGGCCGGACACAGTAGCCCCCTTCATATTATTGTGCTTTGGTTTGTAGCCGTCACAAGTGCAAACCCTAGTTTCTCTTTTCTCCAAAAACCCTAACTTTCTCATCCGGCATCCGATTCACCTCAAACGAATTGCGTTGCAACCGTGGGGAGGAGGAGAACTTGCTGGAGCATTGCTATCAAGGATTTAGAGACGTTTGTTCGGGAGAAACTGGTCGTCAAAGCGCTCGAGGATTCCCTTTTATTGAGATTCTAACTCTCAATAGGAAAATCTCGTTCTACTATTGTTTGTTCTAATTTTTCTTCATTAGAGCATGCATCTAGGTACCCTCGACCTGTAGGATTAGTTTCGTTAGATTTTGTGTCCTTTCGATGTGCATATCGGACACGTATCGGAGCTACAACATAGGTGTTCGATAAAATTACTCAATGGATTGAAACTTGATAATTTGTGAAACTATTTATATATTTGGATAGCCCTATATGTAGGGATCATGACACCGAAGTTTGCGCTTTGAATCGGGCTCGTGTCCGTGTCCAAACAGGACACGAACACGCTGTACACGTAGGCCGCACGCGTGCCCTGCTGTCGCATGTTGTTTGCGTGATGCACAGGCCACGTGGCCGCGTGCCACTTGGCGTGTAGGTGGGCACAACGTCTGTGGACACGTCCCCCATGTTTTGTGTCATCTCGATTCGAATCGAGTGAGAGATCGCGACCGCACGGGTCGACACACGCACGCACGCGCGTACACAGCCGCCGCTGACATGGCCCTCGTGCCGACATGTGTGGACACGTGGACTCGATCCGATGTGTCCTACATGTAGCCCTATACCTAGCCTATCCTACGACACGACCATGACACGTGTGGTGGGACACACGAGTCCCTAGACTCGTCGTCATGCGTGTACGACGATGTGCAATGCTCTGTGCACACGCACATAGGCCGCACGTGGACACGGGCTTCGTGCGCATCGGACACGACACTAGGCCGCACGCTAACTCGGCCAGTAGGTCGAAGACGTGTTAGCCTAAGTGTACACGAAGTTTCACGAGAAACGGTTCAGAATCGAGCGAGAAATCGAACTCACACCGATTCATTTGACACATGCATCGGGTTTTCCGATACTCACTCTGTAGACACGATACGGACACGGTTTCGACTCCGTGAGTAATCGAGCACATCCCACATACCGAGACCATTGTATTTGCCAAGTTTTGCGGGTTCTAGTTGGGTATTTTGCGATTTGGGTCTCGAGTTGAGATTTCGGGTTTCGAATATATATATATATATATATATATATATATATATATATATATATATATATATATATATATATATAAAATTGATTTTTGTCATAATTTGATTTTCTGAGATTTTAGTGATAATTTCTGAGGTTATAATAGGTTAATTAGGTTCTGAACTTGCGGGGAGTGGTCGTTGGGTTTATACCCTATTTTATCTACTATTTATGTATATATTTGGGTTTTTCCTCTTTATATATATATATATATATATATATATATATATATATATATATATATGTGTGTGTGTGTGTGTGTGTGTGTGTGTGTGTGTGTGTGTGTGTGTGTGTGTATTTCATATATATAGCTATATGTATATAAATAGATACATTGGTGAGTTAGTCGAGATACGTAATCTCAGAGTCGAGTTTTATTCCCCCTTCGAGTGACCAACTTCCTTTACATATATGTGTATTTGTGTATATGCCTATATATATGTATAAGTTACTTTATGATAGATATATGTATATATGTATATATTTATGGTATAGTCGCATAGTTAAATAATTAGCTTTTGTTCTCAGTTTTGAACCCTCACAACAGCCCCTTGTCGACACACAACCACACAAATCTCTTTTCACAAGTAAGGTTATATATATATATATATATATATATATATATATATATATATATATATATATATATATACACACATACACATACACATACACATATATATATACATACACACACACACACACACACACACACACACACACACACACATATATATATGTGTGTGTGTGTGTGTGTGTGTGTGTATGACTTGGGCGGTGGTGTCACATAGAGTATGAGTTCAATAGCTGGGTATAACCACATAGTCTCACGATCATAAGGCCTGTCATATAGAGTATGACTTGGGCGGTGGTGTCACATAGAGTATGAGTTCAACGGCTGGATATAACCACATAGTCTCACAATCATAAGGCCTGTCATATAGAGTATGACTTGGGCGGTGGTGTCACATAGAGTTTCAAGTTGGTTTAAGACACGATGTCACGAATTTAGTATTTTAAGGCACGGGCCACGGTTGATTCATTGAGTTTGGAAAGTGTTTCAAAGAGTTGTTCTTGAGTTGAGTGAAATAATAGGGCAAGAAAGAAGAATGCTCGCGACTGGGTCGTCGAGGCAAGGTCTCAGATGTGAGAAGTATTGAACTTGGCCCTGGAAGAGATGGTAACACTAGAAGTAGATTGATTGTGTGAGACGTCAGTTTGAGTCGAGTCTTGCATGGTCATTGGACAACTTGTACAAGGTAAATTAAACCGTTTCTCCAATGGCGACCCAGGCGGCCCATGGGAGCCGTTGCGATGGTAGACATTCATAGCTGTGCTGGATGACCGCAGGGTTAGCGGGGACTTGCATCGGAGCTTGCTACTCGCGCTGGCAAGGGGCGTCCGTCTAATCAAAAGCTACAAAAGGAGTCCATTATAGCGCTAGGTGCTAGTGACTAGTTCATATAGATGAGTCGGCATGGGCGGCGATCCACGTGTATGCCTTTGGATTGAGTCAAGTGTTGTGTTCACTATATATATCAATGAGTCGAGTCAAATGCGTGCACGATCGAAAGACAATGTTTGGGCCTAAGATTTGGCTGTAATGAAGACACCGTGCATCGACACGAGATGTGGCGTCGAGTCTTGAGTTGTCGGCATATAAGTTGCATAAGTTGGTTGAGTTGTCTTGAGTTTAAGTCAGGAAACGCCGTAAAGCAAAATCGGTCAAGCGACACTTAACCCACAAGTCTTGATTGGGTCAGTTGGTGATCAAAGTAGCTAAGGACGCGAGACGACGATATGGTTAAGTCACACTGAGTTGCAAGGCACGGCACGATGGATTTGTAGCACGGTCACATGGAAATGGAGTCTTACCTAGTAGTTGCGTCGTTGATTTTGGGTCGTAAGGCAAATACGACTTGATAGGTTAACGTTGATGTTGCAAGCACGGGATGGTCTTGAGACACAAAATAGGCCAAGGCGTCTGTCCTGAAACTGATCCTAAGGCAAGAGTAGAAAGACAATCATAAAGGGACTAAGTTGCACAAAGTAAATCAAATGTGTCAGTTTTGTATGGGTGGGTGAGAAGCTCATTTCACCAGTACAGTTGAGTGCTGAAACCCACATAGTTTTTATGTGCAGGTACAGGTAGAAGCTGGTGGCACGGAGCTCGCTTGGATGCGTCGAGGCACGGAGTTCCTTGGCGATTCGAAGCGTGCGGCCGCATGGATTCAAGACTTATACAGGACATATGTATGGACGTCGCCTTCCAAAGCATCCGCTGGCTCACGACTTGTATTGAGAGATGAGAGAGAGCTGAATGACTTGTAATGTGAGAAGAGTGAGCTTGAGTGAGCTTGAGAGACTTGTAATCTTGGCCTTGAGCCCCATTGTAACCTTTGTTTCAATATCAATAAAAGAGTGTTTTGCAATGACTTGTGTTTTGCTTCGAATTCCTTTGCGATTATTCAATATCTTTGCTTGGGACTTATGTGCGACGGCCCCGTCGCAGCCGCTGAAATCGGTCGTTATGGAACCCGCCTTGCACGAGCGCAACCTAGGCTCGTGCGGCATCACGCCTTAGCGAGGACGATCGCTCCTACTTGAGCGAGGCGTGACATAATGGTATCAGAGCACGGCTTTACGTCCTTGGACTATCAATTGAATTCTTTAACTCCGTTGTTTCCGCAAACTCTGAATTGTTGCTTCCACAAAGTTGATATCGTTGGTGCGCTCTCTCTCAAATGTCCCACGGATGTCCATACAATTAGTCTATCTATTTTGCAAAATATAGAAAAACAGTTTTTCATAAAATAAAAAGGTGGTTGCATAAGCACGATTGGCTAAGTCGGGCTGGGCATATACACCAAGGATTGTGTCGACCTTAGCAAAGTCGAGTGCGGGATTCGTAATGTTTCGAGCAAGAATGAGTTAGACTTGATTGAGTAAATGAGATGACTATCGATAGGGGTGCTATCGAGCGACGATAACGTCGATGCGATATAGATGAGAGTGCTTAGAAATTGAGGAAGGATTCGAACGAAAAATTTGAAGAAGCCAATTTTGATTTAAATGATAGTTGAGGGTTAGTTAAATGACTTCATCCCTGAGTGGTATATGCGATAGCCTCAGGAATGTCGATCGATCGATTGAGGATTCAGGGTGTCAATGAGTCTATCAACGAGCATCGCGTGTATGTAAAGCTGTAGATTGAGTATCATTAAACAAGTTATAGTCTTAAGATTTGACGATGTGTGATTCTAACAACCTAGAAATTAACGCGCATGGAACGTGCACGGGATTGAGGTTACGCAAGTATGAAATGCAAAAATGATCGAGTAGATGAAATCGAATCGAGGAAAAAGTTGAGGTGTAGCGAACGGATGACTTGATCGAAGAAATTGATACGGATCGTATATAAAAAGTTAGCACGACAGATAGATAGCGTGCATAAAAAGTTAAAATTTGAAGTTACGCAATGACTCTAAGGATTGGATTGAATGTTGCTCGATGATTTGAGTTATCAAGGAATGATGCGAATTGAGGAAACACGTTGGTCGATGACTTAAGATAAACAGATGAACAATACGTGAAATTGGTTTGAGAAAATTGATGTTGTGAATGATTCGAGGGATAATGATTGAACTTGAACTTGAATGTCGAAGAGATTATCCAGTCGGATGATAGCATCATTTGCACGATTCAAAATTGGTTGCAAAGGAACATCTTCAAGTTACGCATATCATCGATGGTATTGAGGCGTATCAAAGATCGATATGCGATAACTCGGGGGTACTCTGACTCGGCGAATGACGATCGTGCAAATGTTATTGTTCGGTTGGATGCTATACTTAGGATTTTGATTGAGATGAATATTGGATGAAAATGATCGTGTCTTGATGGTTACGTTGATAGCCACAACGTCGACGATCTTTTCTTGCACGAGTACAACTCTAGCCTCACACATGCGTTGTGTCGGATTTGGGGCGATCGTTCTGCGTGAGCGCTGACATGGTGATTCATGTCGCGGGAATGATCGAACTCGAAAAATCAGGATGCGGCAACTTTGATTGTCTCGACTTGTCGGTTTGATGCGAAGGAAAATTTGAGGATGTTAGGACTTGTGATTGATGAATGAAATAAACTTGAGGATTGAGTAGGTCCAATCCGCGCATCGAGAATAAATTAGTCTAGACTCGAACAAGAGTTATGTTCCGATGAGGATGATTATCCCGCGGGAGCGTGCATGGTGATTCATGCCCACCGTAGAAAATCTGACTCGCGTGAGATCGGGGCGTAATGCATTGTTAAGTCAGATGACCTTGTGATCGATTTCGTGAATTGGGATAAATGACTTAGGGAGTATGGAATGTGAATTATGGCTTAGCGATGAATTGTGTCGTAGCGTGTTTGATTTGAAAGGATTGATAGGCAGATTATGTCGAACGTGTTCGAAGAGATAGACTATGTGAAATGGCTTGTTAGTCGAGCGATATTGATGTATCAAAGATTTGGTTAAGTGAACTTATAATAGGATAGCTTTGCTGAATGACTCAAACCCCGTGCGACGAATGTTGAGATGTGTGTAGGAAATCGATGCTCGATGTTTAGAAATCGGAGTGATACGAGCTTGGATAGAAAATCCCGTACTATCAACTTGGTTTGACCTTAGGATGGGGTCAGTGTTGATATTGTTGTTTGGGAACTATGATTCCAATACTGACGGATGACTTTAGCCTAAAGACATAGCCTAGAAATTAGGCAAACGATCCGGCATGAAGAGATAGGGATTGTGAAGGCACCGCTCACGAGGCTCCGTTGATATGCATGTATATCAAGGACGCTTGAATATGTGCACGATCCGACTCGAGTAGTGATGGCGAAATTTGCTATCACGAGGCTTGGCTGAAATACATGTATTTTGGGGACGCCTAAAATATGTGTACGATCCAACCAAGTGATGCGTTGAATTCAAATAAGACTTGAGGAACGGAAAAGTGTCTAGGATTTTGAGATCGGTATTTTTGAAGAAACAATTTTGGGTAGCACGAGCGTGGCTCGGATTTAAGAAACGCATAGGAGTAGGGTGTGCGAGACCTTGAACATTGAATCAAGTTATAAGTCGATAAGTATACTCGGTTAGTTTCAAGGACGAAACTTTTTCTGAGTGGTGAATGATGTAGTGCCTCGTCCTGCTCAGTCAATCGGAGGAACAGGAACGCCAACGGCGTTCGGACTTAACCTTGCAATGGCTGCTTGAAGACATCGCTTGGTCGAGGCGACCGCTCGCTCAGGTGGGGTAGTTTCGGTGAACTTGCCTCATCTTTGCCTTCACATAATAAATTGTATGTTTTCAACTTGCACAAGTAGGCTTGATAATAAAAGAGACAAATCCACGTAGCTAAGGGAATAATCCTGACAGGTCGAATTGAGTTAGAATATGGAAAGGTCCAACGGTCGGCTTAGTGTTGGTGCACGGCGTACTTTGAAAATGACACTCGGTCCTTCGTCCCGTGGCTTGGGAGAAGGAAAAGTTGGTCCTTGCCACAAGCTATGAGTTAGCCAAATTCATAGGCGTCGCCCACACAAATGCTGCATAAAGCATGCACGATCTCATCGCCCAATGCGTGGCATAACCTCTGCTCGCCCGACGGGTTAAGTTGTATTGCACGGCTTGTGGCATAAGTCTAGGCACCTCAAATAACTTGGTTGTTCAAAGTCGAACGCGTGCACGACACGTTCCCCCGACGCAAGGCTTGACGCAGCCTTTGCTCATCAAGTTGTTGCAAAGTAAGTTAGGCAAGTTATGTTAAGCTATCAGGAGTAGTGGCAAGCACGATCCTATGAGTTCAACGGCTGGGTATAACCACATAGTCTCTCGATCATAAGGCCCGTCATATAGAGTATGACTTGGGCGGTGGTGTCACATAGAGTTTCAAGTTGGTTTAAGATACAATGTCACGAATTTAGTGTTTTAAGGCACGGGCCACGGTTGATTCATTGAGTTTGGAAAGTATTTCAAAGAGTTGTTCTTGAGTTGAGTGAAATGATAGGGCAAAAAAGAAGAATGCTCGCGACTGGGTCGTCGAGGCAAGAGAGAAGAATGCTCGCGACTGGGTCGTCGAGGCAAGGTCTCAGATGTGAGAAGTATTGAACTTGGCCCTGGAAGAGATGGTAACACTAGAAGTAGATTGACTGTGTGAGATGTCAATTTGAGTCGAGTCTTGCATGGTCATTAGACAACTTGTACAAGGTAAATTAAACTATTTCTCCAACGACGACCCAGGCGGCCCATGGGAACCGTTGCGATGGTAAACATTCGTAGCTGTACTGGATGACCGCATGGGTTAGCGAGGACTTGCAGCGGAGCTCGCTACTTGTGCTGGTAAGGGGCATCCGTCTAATCAAAAGCTACAAAGGAGTCCATTATAGTGCTGGACGCTAGTGACTAGTTCATATAGATGAGTCGGCATGGGCGACGATCCGCGTGTATGCCTTTGGATTGAGTCAAGTGTTGTGTTCACTATATATATCAATGAGTCCAGTCGAATGCGTGCACGATCGGAAGACAATGTTTGGGCCTAAGATTTGGCTGCAATAAAGACACCGTGCTTTGGCACAAGATGTGGCATCGAGTCTTGAGTTGTCGGCATATAAGTTGCATAAGTTGGTTGAGTTGTCTTGAGTTAAAGTCAAGAAACACCGTAAGGTAAAGTCGGTCGAGCGACACTTAACCCACAAGTCTTGATTGGGTCAGTTGGTGATCAACGTAGTTAAGGCCGCGAGGCGGCGATATGGTTAAGTCACACTGAGTTGCGAGGTACGGTACTATGGATTTGTAGCATGGTCACATAAAAATAGAGTCTTATCGAGTAGTTACGTCGTTGATTTTGGGCCGTAAGGCAAACACGACTTGATAGGTTAACGTTGATGTTACAAGCACGGGATGGTCTTGAGACACAAAATAGGCTAAGACGTCTGTCCTGAAACTGATCCTAAGGCAAGAGTAGAAAGACAATCATAAAGGGACTAAGTTGCACAAAGTAAATCAAACGTGTCGGTTTTGTATGGGTGGGCGAGGAGCTCATTCCACCATTACAGTTGAGTGCTGACACCCACATAGTTTTCATGTGCAGGAAAAGGTAGAAGCTCGTGGCGCGGAGCTCGCTTGGATGCGTCGAGGCACGGAGTTCCTTGGCGATTCGAAGCGTACGGCCGCATGGATTCAAGACTTATACAGGACATATGTATGGACGTCGTCTTCCAAAGCATCCACTGGCTCAAGACTTGTATTGAGAGATGAGAGAGAGCTGAATGACTTGTAATGTGAGAAGAGTGTGCTTGAGTGAGCTTGAGAGACTTGTAATCTTGGCCTTGAGCCCCAATGTAACCTTTGTTTCAATATCAATAAAAGTGTGTTTTGCAATGACTTGTGTTTTGCTTCAAATTCCTTTGCGATTATTCAATATCTTTGCTTGGGACTTCTGTGCGACGACCCCGTCGCAGCCGCTGAAATCGGCCGTTATGGAATCCGTCTTGTACGAGCGCAACCTAGGCTCGTGCGGCATCACGCCTTAGCGAGGACGATCGCTCCTACGGGAGCGGGGCGTGACATAATGGTATCAGAGCACGGTTTTACGTCCTTGGACTATTAATTAAATTCTTTAACTCTGTTGTTTCCGCAAACTCTGAATTGTTGCTTTCGCAAAGTTGATATCGTTGGTGCGCTCTCTCTCAAATGTCCCACGGATGTCCATACAATAAGCCTATCTATTTTGCAAAACGTAGAAGAATAGTTTTTGATAAAATAAAAAGATGGTTTGCATAAGCACGATTGGCTAAGTTGGGCTGGGCATATACACCAAGGATTGTGTCAACCTTAGCAAAGTCGAGTGCGGGATTCGTAATATTTCGAGCAAGAATGAGTTAGACTTGATTGAGTAAATGAGATGACTATCGATAGGGGTGCTATCGAGCGACGATAACGTCGATGCGATATAGATGAACGTACTTGGAAATTGAGGAAGGGTTCGAACGAAAAATTTGAAGAAGCCAATTTTGATTCAAATGATAGTTAAGGTTTAGTTAAATGACTTCATCCCTGAGTGGTGTATGCGATAGCCTCAGGGATGTCCATCGATCGATTGAGGATTCGGGGTGTCAATGAGTCTATCAACGAGCATCGCGTGTATGCAAAGTTGTAGATTGAGTATCGTTAAACAAGTTATAGTCTTAAGATTTGACGATGTATGATTCGAACAACCTAGAAATTGAAGCGCACGGAACGTGCACGAGATTGAGGATTACGCAAGTATGAAACGTAAAAATGATCGAGTAGATGAAATCGAACCGAGGAAAAAGTTAAGGTATAGCGAACGGATGACTTGATCGAAGAAATTGATACGGATCGTATATAAAAAGTTAGCACGACAGATAGATAGCGTGCATGAAAAGTTGAATTTTGAAGTTACGCAATGACTCTAAGGATTGGATTGAATGTTGCTCGATGATTTGAGTTAGCAAGGAATAATGCGAATTGAGGAAACACGTTGGTCGATGACTTAAGATAAACAGATGAACAATACGTGAAATTGGTTTGAGAAAATTGATGTTGTGAATGATTCGAGGGATAATGATTGAACTTGAACTTGAATGTCGAAGAGATTATCCAGTCGGATGATAGCAACATTCGTATGATTCAAAATTGGTTGCAAGGGAAGATCGTCAAGTTACGCATATCATCGATGGTATTGAGGCGTATCAAAGATCGATATGCGATAACTCGGAGGTACTTTGACTCGGCGAATGACGATCGTACAAATGTTATTGTTCGGTTGGATGCTATACTTAGGATTTTGATTGAGATGAATGTTGGATGAAAATGATCGTGTCTTGATGGTTACGTTGATAGCCACAACGTCGACGATCTTGTCTTGTGCGAGTGTAACTCTAGCCTCGTACATGCGTTGCGTCGGATTTGGGGCGATCGTTCTGTGTGAGCGCTGACATGGTGATTCATGTCGCGGGAATGATCGAACTCGAAAAATCAGGATGCTCCAAATTTGATTGTCTCGACTTGCCGGTTTGATACGAAGGAAAATTTGAGGATGTTAGGACTTGTGATTGATGGATGAAATAAACTTGAGGATTAAGTAGGTCCAATCTGCGCATCGAAAATGAATTAGTCTAGACTCGAACAAGAGTTATATCCCGATGAGGATGATTATCCCACGGGAGCGTGCATGGTGATTCATGCCCACCGTAGAAAATCTGACTCGCGTGAGATCGGGGCGCAATGTATTGTTAAGTCAGATGACCTTGTGATCGATTTCGTGAGTTGGGATAAATGACTTAGGGAGTATGGAATGTGAATTATGGCTTAGCGATGAATTGTGTCGTAGCGTGTTTGATTTGAAAGGATTGATAGACAGATTATGTCGAACGTGTTCGAAGAGATAGACTATGTGAAATGGCTTGTTGGTCGAGCAATATTGATGTATCGAAGATTTGGTTGAGTGAACTTATAATAGGATGGCTTTGCTGAATGACTCAGACCCCGTGAGACGAATGTTGGGATGTGTGTAGAAAATCGATGCTCGATGTTTAGAAATCAGAGTGATGCGAGCTTGGGTAGAAAACCCCATACTATCAACTTGGTTTGACCTTAGGATGGGGTCAGTGTTGATATTTTTGTTTGGGAACTATGATTCCAATACTGACGGATGACTTTAGCCTAAAGACATAGCCTAGAAATTAGACAGACGATCCGGCATGAAGAGATAGGGATTATGAAGGCACCGCTCACGAGGCTCGGTTGACATGCATGTATATCAAGGACGTTTGAATATGTGTACGATCCGACTCGAGTGGTGATGGTGAAATTTGCTATCACGAGGCTTGGCTGAAATGCATGTATTTTGGGGACGCCTAAAATATGTGCACGATCCAACCAAGTATGCGTTGAATTCAAATAAGACTTGAGGAACGGGAAAGTGTCGAGGATTTTGAGATCAGGAGTTTTGAAGAAAAGATTTTGGGTAGCACGAGCGTGGCTCGGATTTGAGAAACGCATAGGAGTAGGGTGTGCAAGAGTCCTTGAACGTTGAATCAAGTTATAAGTCGATAAGTGTACTAAGTTAGTTTTGAGGATAAAACTTTTTCTGAGTGGTGTATGATGTAGTGCCCCGTCCCGCTCAGTCAATCGGAGGAATAGGAACGCCAACGGCGTTCGGACTTAACCTTGCAACGGCTGCTTGAAGACATCGCTCGGTCGAGGCGACCGCTCGCTCAGGTGGGGTAGTTTCGGTGAACTTGCCTCATCTTTGCCTTCACATAATAAATCACATATTTTCAACTTGCACAAGTAGGCTTGATAATAAAAGAGACGAATCCACATAGCTAAGGGAATAATCCTGACAGGTTGAATTGAGTTAGAATATGGAAAGGTCCAACGGTCGGCTTAGAGTTGGTGCACGACGTACTTTGAAAATGACACTCGGTCCTTCGTCCAGTGGCTTGAGAGAAGTAAAAGTTGGTCTTTGCCATAAGCTATGAGTTAGCTAAATTTATAGGCATCGCCCGCACAAATGCTGCATAAAGCATGCATGATCTCATCGCCCAAGGCGTGGCATAACCTCTGCTCGCCCGACGGGTTAAGTTGTATTGCATGGCTTGTGGCATAAGTCTAGGCACCTCAAATAACTTGGTTGTTCAAAGTCGAACGCATGCACGACACGTTCCCCCGACGCAAGGCTTGACGCAGCCTTTGCTCGTCAAGTTGTTGCAAAGTAAGTTAGGCAAGTTATGTTAAGCTATCAGGAGTAGTGGCAAGCACGGTCCTATGAGTTCAACAGCTGGGTATAACCGCATAGTCTCACGATCATAAGGCCCGTCATATAGAGTATGACTTGGGGGGTGGTGTCACGTAGAGTTTCAAGTTGGTTTAAGACACGATGTCATGGATTTAGTATTTTAAGGCATGGGCCACGGTTGATTCATTGAGTTTAGAAAGTGTTTCAAAGAGTTGTTCTTGAGTTGAGTGAAATGATAGGGCAAGAAAGAAGAATGCCCGCGACTGGGTCGTCGAGACAAGAGAGAAGAATGCTCGCGACTGGGTCTTCGAGGCATGGTCTCAGATGTGAGAAGTATTGAACTTGGCCCTGAAAGAGATGGTAACACTAGAAGTAGATTGACTGTGTGAGATGTCAGTTTAAGTCGAGTCTTGCATGGTCATTGGACAACTTGTACAAGGTAAATTAAATTGTTTCTCCAACGGTGACCCATGCGGCCCATGGAAACCGTTGCGATGGTAGACATTCGTAGCTGTGCTGGATGACCGTACGGGTTAGCGAGAACTTGCAGCGAAGCTCACTACTCGCGCTGGCAAGGGGCGTCCGTCTAATCAAAAGCTACAAAAGGAGTCCATTATAGCGCTGGGCGCTAGTGACTAGTTCATATAGATGAGTCGGCATGGGCGATGATCCGCGTGTATGCCTTTGGATTGAGTCAAGTGTTGTGTTCACTATATATATCAATGAGTCCAGTCGAATGCGTGCACGATCGGAAGACAATGTTTGGGCCTAAGATTTGGCTGCAATGAAGACACCGTGCTTCGGCACGAGATATGGCGTCGAGTCTTAAGTTGTTGCATATAAGTTGCATAAGTTGGTTGAGTTGTCTTGAGTTTAAGTCAGGAAACGCCGTATGGTAAAGTCGGTCGAGCGACACTTAACCCACAAGTCTTGATTGGGTCAGTTGGTGATCAAAGTAGCTAAGGCCGCGAGGAGGCGATATGGTTAAGTCACACTGAGTTACAAGGCACGGCACGATGGATTTGTAGCACGGTCACATGGAAATGGAGTCTTACCGAGTTGTTGCGTCGTTGATTTTGGGCCGTAAGGCAAACACGACTTGATAGGTTAACGTTGATGTTGCAAGCACGGGATGGTCTTGAGACACAAAATAGGCCAAGGCATCTGTCCTGAAACTGATCCTAAGGCAATAGTAGAAAGACAATCATAAAGGGACTAAGTTGCACAAAGTTAATCAAATGTGTAGGTTTTGTATAGGTGGGCGAGGAGCTCATTCCACCAGTACAGTTGAGTGCTGACACCCACATAGTTTTTATGTGTAGGTACAGGTAGAAGCTCATGGCGTGGAGCTCGCTTGGATGCGTCGAGGCACAGAGTTCCTTGGTGATTCAAAGCGTGCGGCCGTATGGATTCAAGACTTATACATGACATAATGTATGGACGTCGCCTTCTAAAGCATCCGCTGGCTCAAGACTTGTATTGAGAGATGAGAGAGAGCTGAATGACTTGTAATGTGAGAAGAGTGAGCTTGAGTGAGCTTGAGAGACTTGTAATCTTGGCCTTGAGCCCCATTGTAACCTTTGTTTCAATATCAATAAAAGAGTGTTTTGCAATGACTTGTGTTTTGCTTCAAATTTTGTTGCTATTATTCAATGTCTTTGCTTGGGACTTCTGTGCGACGACCCCGTCGCAGTCGCTGAAATCGGTCGTTATGGAACTCGCATTGCACGAGCATAACCTAGGCTTGTGCGGCATCACGCCTTAGCAAGGACGATCGCTCCTACGGGAGCGGGGCGTGACATATTGTGCTCATGTACTTTATCATGTGCATCGTCTACTCTTTGTTTTCGTATTTATTCATGTATACTCATGTGACATTCATGTACACTCATGATCATGTGAGCCTTCATGTATAATCCAGTGTTCATGTGGACTAGCTATCCATGTGACACTACTTTCATGTGTAATAACATAACCTGGACAGATCCTTGTGTACTGATTGGGACAGGAGGAGTATTTATTTGGTTATGTGATCTACATCCTTATCATGTGCAAATCTAAATTAGATTTAAGTCATGTACAACCTAAGCCAGTTTACTTAACCAGATTGTGCTCTACATCACGTAGTTAGTTCAGTTCTCTTATTATATCATGTATATCTATTTCCATATATCATGTTCTCTTTTACAGTCTTATTTCTTTACAGCAGTTCATGTATATTATTCTATAGCTTGTTTCATATTTTCTTTCATGTTATGATCGGTGTGAGAGAGATGTATTCGTTCCTGTCCTGACTGGACCTGTTGAAAATATTACAGATGATGAGGATTGCTGTGATACTTACAATGGAGCAGGCCTAGTTGACACAGCTGACCTGGACCCTCAGCAGGATCCAGTAGTCGCTGAGGACTTACCATTAGCTTACTCTAGACTTTTCTTATTATCTAGTTCTTGAGACAATTGTGATTGTACTGAGATATTATTTATAGAGTTTTGTACTGAGACTTATTATTTATATTTGTGTCTCCCTCTCTGTTGAGATTATCTTTCTTCATTTCCATCTTAGTTATTGTGATTGAGATTACTTATTATATTGTTCTCCATTTCGGAGTATATTCTAGATTGTGTTAGATGTTGTGACCTAGGACAGCGTTTTACCTCCGATACTGCGACGTAGGCTGGACGTACCCACTTCTCGTGCTCTTTCACTGGATGCGGGTCGTAACACATTTTTAGTGGTAGCTTATGCAGGTCCTCCAGTCGTAACTAGTACTATTTCGTAGTGGTACTCGATCTAGAGTATCACTACAGCCTGCAGTAGGATATAGGATATAAGTTAAGGTACTCAATCACATTAGGAAAACTCTTATCTAATTCTTGCTGCTAATTGTCTTCTTTTGAAAACAAACCGTCCTCCTTTGATTTTATCGCTTCTTTCTCAGTAATTAATTTATTGTTTGATCTATCTTCATGATGGTGGAGACACGATCTCAACGCTCTGGCCTAAGGGATACCGCTGAGAGGTCTGTCACTTCTCGTCCGACTCAGCAGGACCCTGGGACCACAGTACCTCTAGTTCCAGCTCAGGTGGGACCGTCTACAGCTTTTGGAGGTGCTTCTCCACCGGTTCCGAGGACTGCCTCCAGAGTTCAGGGGATGCTACCACTACCTCCTCAGGGGATAGTTGATATGGCACAGTTATTTGCCTTCATACAGCAGATGACGGAGACTCAGCGGCGCCAGACGGAAGATATGAGGCAGGGCATTGACAATGCCCATCAGCTAGCCATGGTGGCAGTAGAGAAGGTGGCTGCCCAACCACATGAAGGACAGATACAGCCGTACCAGTCAAGGACTTCAGGCATTCAGGACTTCCAGAAGATGCGACCGTGAGACTTAAAGGGTACCGAGGGTATCCTATATGCCGACGACTGGATCGAACATATAGAGAAGATCTTTCGTCTCGCAAAGATACCAGCTAAGCTTCAGATAGAAGCAGCGGGCAGCCAGATGCAGGACCTTGCCCGTACTTGGTACCAGACCGACCCCAGGGTTGGTACAGAGGGGCAGACTTGGGAGGCTTTCAAGAAGCTTTTCAAGGAGAAGTTCTTCCCCGACACAGCACTTGGCGCCTTGGAGACGCAGTCTGATAACCTGGTTCAGGGGAACCAGACAGTAGAGGAGTACGCCAGAGAGTTCTGTCGCCTGGACAGATTTGTGGAGGGCCTTAGTGAGACAACGAAGTCTAGGAGGTTCAGGAAGGCTTGGTTAAGGAAGTCAAGTCCTTGACCAAGAGCAACAGAAATACTACTTTTGAGGAGATTCTGTTGGGAGCTATGGCAGCGAAGGACGACCTTGAATTGAAGTCGAAGAGAGGTCGTGATTCACATGGAGCCAGCGGCAGTGGGGGCCCAGCCAAGAGGCCCCATTATCAGCAGCAGAAGCCTTTTCAGCAGAAGCAGTTTCAGCAGGCACCTAGACAGTAGCAGGCCATCAGTTGTATTTTCTGCAAGCAGCCAGGATATGTATGGAACGAGTGTAGAAAGAGGCTAGGCAAGTACCTACTTTGTGGTGCAGCAGAGCATCAGTTGAGAGATTGTCCCATGGCTGCGGGACGTACAGCTCAGGGAGCAGGAGCCAAGGCTCCGATAGGACAGCAGAAGGGACCATTGTCGACCCAGTAGCAGAAGTTTATCCAGCACCAGTAGCAGACCAGAGGAGGTCAGCAGGGGCGAGCTTTCGCTATAGCAGCTGAGGAGTCCGAGCCAGTAGGAGATCTTATAGCAGGTTCTGTTCTTATCAACTCTTTTCCCGCATTCGCATTATTTGATTCGGGTGCTTCCCATAGCTTTATGTCTGTATCGTTTGCTGTTAGACACCAGCTTTCTTCTGAACCATTGCCTAGGACTTGCAAGATCATGACTGGGGGTGGTATTATCCTCGTCCGTGATATTTGCAAGGATCGAAGAGTAGTTTTGGGAGGCCGAGAACTGGATATGAGTCTGCTCGTAATGCCATTACCGAACTACGATATTGTACTCGATATGGATTGGTTGAGCAGGCACTATGCCAGTATAGACTGTCGCGGTGGTAGAGTTCTTTTTAGAGTGCCAGAATAGTCAGAGTTCGAGTTCACCAGTCGGGAGGCGGAGCAGAGCAGCGAAGTTTTCTACGAAGTTTCAGTAGAGGAGCAGAGCGTGCCACATCCATTGATAGCTGAGTTTATGGATGTATTTTTGGAGGAGTTGCCAGGGTTACCTCCGGACAGAGATGTAGAGTTTTTTATAGACTTGGTGCCCGGCACAGAGCCAATATCTCAGCACGTCTACAGAGTGAATAATAGCGAGCTTGTGGAGTTGAAGAAGCAGGTGGATGAGTTACAGGGCAAAGGCTTCATCCGATCAAGTTCTTCACTATGGGGTGCACCAGTACTCTTTGTACCAAAGAAGGATGGGTCGGTACGGATATGTATCGACTACAGGGCACTCAACAATCTCACGATCAAGAACAAGTACCCGATGCCGAGGATCGATGATCTGTTCGATCAGTTGAGCGGAGCGAAGGTATTCTCCAAAATTGATCTGAGGTCAGGTTACCATCAAGTGAAGATAAAGAAGGAGGACATTCCGAAGACAGCATTCAGGACACGGTATGGCCAATTTGAGTTTATGGTGATGCCGTTTGGGTTAACTAACACCCCGGCAGTGTTCATAAACTTGATGAACAAGGTGTTCCACCAGTACTTGGATAAGTTCGTGATGGTGTTCATCGACGATATCTTGGTGTATTCGAAGACCCCAGAGCAGCTTTACGGCAAGCTCTCGAAGTGTGAGTTCTTCCTGGATCGAGTTGATTTCCTAGGTTATGTTGTGACCGAAGATGGGATCTCAGTCGACCCGAAGAAGATCAGAGCAGTTGAGGCATGGACAGCACCTGTCACGCCCCAGAACCAGAATACTGGAGAGCGGAGGAATGACTCAGCCAGCTACGTATTACGGGTAGATGAATACCGTATAATACGATCAATGCTGTCTAACCAGACGAGGGGGTGCATACTGTATAAAGGTCTTACTATGGTCATTTCACATCTATTGTCTCAATCATTCAATCAAGAAGCATAAATAGAGAACATGTAAGATAAAGCAGTAAGGCGTCCCAAACGCTTAGTCAAAATGTTCTTGAGATCTGGCTTTACAAATCATAGCCAGATGGTATAGCAAGTATACACAATTGTTATCAGCTGCAGTCTGACTTAATTATAATTATGTAAAAGTAAGTACAAGACAATCCGACTAACATGTCGGTGCCAAACGGCTAAGTATAAAGGTAAATAACAAAACGAGCGGTGAAGTAAGGAACCCACTCGAGTCCTCCTGCGATCATTCCCCTAGTATTGACCATCTTGGAGGTAGAAGTACGCTGGATCCTCAGGAACCGGCTCTGAATCTGGCCATGCAAAACCAGAGAGGTTAGACCTCTAATAGCAAGTACCGCAAGGAAGGACGATATGAAGGATTAAACCAGTAAGTAAGAAAATGTAATAATAGATCTCTGCCTCCCACTAGGATTCACATAACGTCACGACACTTCGAACCAACCTCCCAACCAAACAAGGACAGAAGTTGGCCCGTCATGTCCTGACGTCATGATCATCTCAGTTAGGCAACAGAGTAGGTACAGTACACAAATAAATCATCTTGGACGGCCAATCAATTCCTATGGCTTGCTATTGTGAGTCCCAAGTTTATCCTGGACTTATGCAAAAATAGAGATTCCTCAGTTCTTACTATGTGCGAGCAAGGCTAGTCTATCCAGTCAATCAATTACGCCAATCATGTAGTTAGACGAGTCCCAGCGGGACGCCCGCCGATATACAATATACAATAATAATAAAAGCAGATATTGTTCCCTGCCCGTGTGGCAGATTTACAGTATCTGTGGGAACTAGTCGGCCCGTCGGGTACTACTCGTCCCAAGGGAGCTGCCATGTAAGAACTCAGGAATCCATTCTCTCCATGCAATCATTATTTTATTTAACTTAATACTCCCTACGTTGAGTGAAATCCCATGCCGTGGATCATGGTCATTCAAATGAGTACTTTCGTACGGGGTACGATATGCACAACTCTACAACGATACCAGTGCGGTTAGGTTGCAGGTCTTACATAGCGTAATGCAACAATCAAATCTAACCACGGTAATCATGCCTTGACCATAAGATACACATGCTTCTTTTGTAGAAAATAAATAAATGGATAAATAAATAAATAAATAGATTGAAGCCTGCATGTGCATGTATGTCAATATTTCAGGATCAGCCAGTCGATTTGTAATAGTTCATAACATGAACGTATCTCATTCATTCATTTTAATAAGACGACTAGCCAGTCTCTTAGTTCCAACTAGGAACGCATGATCAATTAGTCAAATAACCATCGTCATTAATGGTGACAAGGCATGAAAGTCATTTATCATCAAATAGGGTCGAGTCTATAACTCTCGAGGTCAAGTTCTAGTCATACTGGGTATCCATGGATCAATCAGGACACAAGGCGCATTTTACATAACAATCTATTTTAACAAATTTAACATATCATGATTTATCAAGAAATTCACGCAAAAAGGCGTAAGGATATAATAGAAGAATTATCATGCCATCATTAAATGAATATGTTGAGGAATAAATAAAAACACCCAGGTCAGGAAGTCACGCCAACAAATCTATGCTAAGGCCAAAAGTCACGCAAGAAGTCTATGCTTAAGACCAACAAGTCACGCTAAGTCTAGCTGGGGTGAGCGTGGAAAATGGGCGTGAACAGTGAGCGTGAAAAGTGATACACGCTGGCAAGCGTGAGCGTAAAAAGTCACGCAAGCAAGCACAGCGTGAGCGTGAAGGGAAAATCCACGCACGCACAAGAGAGCGTGACTAAAAATCCACGCACTCATGGAAGTGTGCGTGACTAAAAATACACGCAGACTCGTGGATGTGTGCGTGAAAAAAATACACGCACGCACAGAGTGAGCGTGACTAAAATACACGCACGCACACACAGTGTGAACGTAACTCAAAAGTCACGCAGACACGCACAGTGTGAACGTAACTCAAAAGTTACGCACGCATGTAAAGACATGAGCGTGACTAAAAATACACGCAAATACGTAAAGACGTGTGCGTGACTGGGCTGATGTTTTACGCGAGCACGTAAGAACGTGTGCGTACAATATTTCCTGAATCCCAAGTCCTATGGAGCCTTCGCTCCAGTGCCAAAATACACGCTAAGGTGGTGGATCAAAACCCATGAACAGCCGAAATACACAAACTTAGATCTAGGGAAATTAAGCCACAGAAACCAAAAATGCCAAGATCTAAACTCTCTCAGGATCATGAGAGGAAGAGAAATGAACCATAAAAATGGGTGATTGAGAAGCAAGTTTGCACTTGCCTTCTCCTGCTGCTGGTAGGTGGTGGGGAGTAATGAGAGGAAGAAGAAGAAGTAATGGTGAGAATGAAATAATGAGGAGAGAGAAAGAGATGGAAGCTTTAAATAGGAAGAGTGGTGGTAGGTAGGAGCTAATGGGCCGGGTTGTCCACCACCAATTCGAACCCAATAAGACTAAAGCAACAAATAAAATACAGGTAATAAAATTGCAGAAATATAATTGCAGAAATAAAATTACAGGAAATAAATTAACATAGAATTTAAAGAGCAGATAATTAATTAACATGAAACTAAAGGAATTTAAATACAGAATAATACATGATAAATACTAAATAAATACTCATGAGTTGTATATGTATAAAAATACGCATTCCGGGAACGGGGAGTGACAGAACCGAGTTCAGTTGTGGAGATCAGAAGCTTTCTGGGATTGGCAGACTACTACGAGGTTCGTTTAAGATTTCTCCCGGATTGCAGAGCCATTGACTAGGCTGACCCGGAAGGATGCAGAGTTTATCTGGTCAGAGGAGTGTCAGGTTGCTTTTGATGAGTTGAAGAAGCGACTGACGACAGGCCCAATTTTGACTTTGCCATCAGGATCAGACGGGTTCAATATCTACAGTGACACCTCGGAGAAGGGTCTCGGTTGTGTCTTGCAGCAGCATGGGAAGGTGATTGCCTATGCATCCAGGCAATTACGTCCACATGAGAAGAACTATCCTACCCATGATTTGGAGTTGGCGGTAGTTATCTTTGCTCTCAAGTTGTGGAAGCACTATTTATACGGAGAGCGTGTAGAGATCTTCACAGATCACAAGAGCTTGAAGTATGGGTTTACACAGAAAATGCTCAACATGAGGCAGAGGAGATGGTTGGAGTTGATGAAGGACTTCGACATTTCGTTGCAGTATCATCCGGGGAAGGCCAACGTGGTTGCCGATGCCTTGAGTAGGTATCCGGTAGCTATGTGTTTGACGATGGATCGTCACTTGTTAGCAGATTTGGAGAGCCTGAGGATCGAGGTGATTAATTATGCCAGGAGTTCAGATACAGATGTGGGGCCTTCAGATTCAGTCGGACTTGATAGAGAGGATCAAGTCGGCTCAGTTCGACGATGTTACTCTACGGTATATCCGAGAGCAGGTTCGAGCAGGATTGGTGGATAATGAGTTTATTCTTGCAAAGGATGGTGCATCGAGGCACGGTTCCAGAGTGTGTGTGCCTAGTGGAGACCTTCGGGAGCAGGTTATACAGGAGGCCCATCATTTTTAGTACTCTATGCATCCAGGTGCCAACAAGATATATAGGGATTTGAAGGAGCATGTATGGTGGTATGGGATGAAGTGGGAGATAGCACGCTTCGTAGCCAGATGTTTAGTCTGTCAACAGGTTATGGCAGAGAGGCGGAGGCCAGGAGGACTGTTACAGTCATTGTCCATTTCGAAGCGGAAGTGGGAGCAAATTACGATAGACTTTGTTTCTGGATTGCCGCATACACCAGGAGGGAAAGACGTAATTTGGGTCATCGTAGACAGGTTGACCAAATCAGCCCACTTTTTGCCATTTAAAGTGGGTACGTCTACTGAGAGTCTAGCAGAGATGTATATACGGCAGATTGTCAGGATACACGGAGTTCGGTAAGCATTGTCTCGGATCGGGATAATTGCTTTACTTTCCATTTCTGGCAGAGTCTGCAGACTAGTTTGGACACTCAGCTCAAGTTCAGTACTACATACCACCCTCAGACAGACAGACAGTCAGAGAGGACTATTCAGACACTCGAGGACATATTGTAGACTTATGTTATAGATTTTGGAGGATCCTGGGAGGATCACCTGCACTTAGTAGAGTTTGCATACAATAACAGTTTCCAGGCCAGCATTGGAATGTCACTATTCGAGGCACTGTACGAACGTAGATGTCGTACACCCTTGTCTTGGGATGACGTTGGAGAGCGAGCTTTATTGGGACCTGAGATGGTTGTTGATGCAGTCGAGAAGGTGAAGCTCATCAGAGATCAACTTCGCGTGGCGCAGGACAGACAGCGGCATTGGGCCGATAGCCACCGAAGACCTTTGCAGTTTGAGGTACATCTTAGACTTAGGATTAGGATCTTGTTGCTTTATGATTTGATTGTTATAGTTAAGTTGAGACCATGTTTGTGCTAGGTTGGAGATCTAGTGTTCTTGAGGATATCTCCGACGCGTGGTACTATTTGCTTTGGTGGAGGTGGAAAGCTTAGTCCGCGTTTCATCGGACCATTCGTTATCAGCAAAAGAGTCGGTGATGTGTCATACAGACTGGATTTGGCCCCTGCATTATAGAGAATCCATAACACATTTCACGTGTCACAGGTGAGACGGTATGTTGCGGACCCCAGCCATGTACTAGATCATTCCGAGATCGATGTGGGCCCTACTCTTAGTTATCCAGAACAGCCTGTGGAGATTCTGGATCGACGAAAGAAGGTGCTGAGGAACCAGACGATACCCTTGGTTCGCGTAGCATGAAGGCATCACTCCCCAGGTGAGTCTACTTGGGAGAGGGAGGATGAGATGCGCGAACAATATCCTTATCTTTTTCAGTCTTGAGGTATGATTTTTCTATCCTTCTCATCTATTCAGTTTTGTCTTTAATTTCGAGGACGAAATTATTTTAAGGAGGGTAGATTTGTCACACTCACTTTTCAATTTTAAGGGTATTTTAGTCATTATGTTTTTATTTGAAATTTTTATTAATTTATTAATTAGAGTGATTGCTTTTGTAGCTGTGATTGGTGTTTTGAGTTATAGAAAGTGGTCTAACCTTAGTCAATCATGAGTAGAAGACTAACCATGCATTTAGAATTATCCTTGGCCTTTTAGATTTTATTTTAGGGCCAATGTCCAAATTAGGAAGCTATTAAATCATTTTTTAAGCTATTTTCCATTAAGCCTTTTTAGCCTTTTTGACATGGGCCTTTTTAGCAACTTGAGGAGTGCAATTGGCCCATGAGCAAACCCTAACCCTAATCAAGCCCCCTTGGCCGGCCATAGCAGCCCCCCTTCATATCATTGTGCTTTGGTTTGTAGCCGTCACAAGTGCAAACCCTAGTTTCTCTCTTCTCCAAAAACCCTAACTTTCTCATTCGGTATCCGATTCACGTCAAACGAATTGCGTTGCGACCGTAGGGAGGAGAAAAACTTGCTGGAGCATTGCTAGCAAGGATTTGGAGATGTTTGCTTGGGTGAAACTGGTCGTCAAAGCGCTCGAGCATTCCTTTTTATTGAGATTCCAACTCTCAATAGGTAAATCTCGTTCTACTATTGTTTGTTCTGATTTTTCTTCATTAAAGCATGCATTTAGGTACTCTCGACCTGTAGGATTTGTTTCGTTCAA
>JANAVB010016990.1:0-2500 GCA_029216955.1 Iris pallida | reverse complement strand
TAATTAATTCAGCCAAAAATATAGTTTAAGCCACAACTTGACTTATTACCATACAAGGGACATGAATATGGCTAAGCCATCCCTACTATGACTAATATGCTAATCATGACACACGATTACACTAGCCATGCCATGATTCCTAGTTAACATGCATCTCCAAACTTAACCATGAATAAGGCCATATATAATAATAAATATATTTTTTAAATTTAAAATAAATCCGAAAATTACTATAGGCAAAATAAATATTAAAAAATATTAAAAAATCTGGGGGTTTACATTTTATCCACATTAAAAGAATTTCATCCTCGAAGTTATAATTCATTAATATTCTTTATAAATGCAAGTGCACTTTTATCAGAATCTCCTTAAAATTTTAAAAAACCAAAAATTTATTCGACAAGACATATTCTAAGATTCAAAAGTTTAGGATCCGTAGCCTTCAAAGTTTAAATTTAATTTCTATCCTTTAAATTTAAATTGATGATTCGTCCCTCAAACAAATCCTCGAATTACAAAGAAAATCTAAGCGTCATTCCTAGTGTTCCTATATTGCAAGAAAATCTAATTTTAATAACGAGCATATGATGTGATGCGTTTCCTATATTGCAATCCTAGTAATCCTCTAGGTGTTCTAAGCGTCATTCCTAGTGTTGTCTAGTTACCTTAAGTTCCTAATTGCAGGCAGCTTGGTACAATGACGTACCAAACAATTTAGTCAGGACCTGCATGGGCCCCACTAAAACATGTCACGATCCGCTAACCCAATTGTTAGGCCGGGCCAGTCATGTCCAGCCTACTCGAGATAAGCGTAGTAAGCTTCCAAAGACAAACAAGATAGGACCAAAGTGTGCTAACATGTCTATATGAAATAATGAGTCAGATTGTTCCAAACACAAAGTCTCTTGTATATAAATAGTTCCGAGTACAAGTCCAAAATGTGAAACTGGATACAGGTCCAGTTACAATACGTAGTCCTAAAACTAACTACTCTCAAAGTCCTGAGCAACTACACAAACTAGACGAGTTTTTCCGCAGGTACAATCCTCGTAAGTAAAGCCTGATCCTCGGCAGCAACTCCATAATAGAATCGCATATCAACTTCTCCTTGGTAAGTATGCCTACAACGTTATCCTGTCAGGACGGGAGCAAGTACTGATTCTAACAAACTAATATACGAACATGAAATGAACAGAAGTGTAATAAACTAGAATCATGGCATATCTGGTTTAAATAGTTTTAGAATGGCAACATATGTTTGTTTAAAATTTAAAACCGTAGCATGTGCATGATCGGTCAATAGGTAAATAGGATGTACAGTGGTACTATCAATTTTTTTGGAATACACAAACGTGCACTAACGGCATCGTGTATCCATACACAAACGCGGGATCAGACCTATGGCAAAGTTACATATAGAATGTTACCGTGCGCGGTAAATACATACGGAGAAGGGGCATGATCACTACTTTACTAACAGTTTTTCCTAACCCGTTTTATAATGTGGTGATACGAGAACAGTATGAGCATGGTGGATACTGAGCAGCATATGAAGCATATAAAAACATGGGTATATACTTGTAGTTTAGATACTAACATGGTTTATACACAATTTATTATATGCTATAATAAAGTTTGTAGAGGTACTTGCCTCTAGCAAAACAAGGTAGTGAAGGAAAGCTATAGATTTTGGTGTCTCGTCACTGTAAAAATAATACATAACTTAGTTTTATACTAAGTTAAATACAAAGCACTAGTTGTGCGACACGACTTTCTAACTGGAACCTAGTCAAATGATGACTTTAGCATAGGAGACTAATGTGGGATGACACAATACCTAAAATAACTTTCTAGGACCTTTACACTATGGTGGGGTGAGGTCCAATACTACAATATCCCAAAATCACACAATACATCGTAAGTCGTAATTATTCAATAAATAAATCAGACTGTACACTGTGTTCCAACAATTTTTAAGATAGACAAAAGCTCAACTATACATAAATTAAAGTACCAAAATGATCCTTGTTAATATAGAAATTTATACTAATTTTTCTGGAATTTATAAACCCTCATATATATTTATTACAAATTAGTAAACATATGTATCCTAAAAATGAGTTCTGTTTTCCTATTTTATAAATCACAAAATTACTGACTAAATGTTGAAAAAATTAATTAAATTCGCAAATTAACAAGTATTTAAATACTATTTTCCCATATTTTTACAGATATATATAAAATTCAAAAACAACAAGTAACAATTTCTAGAAAATTAATTACTTATTTTCTATTTATCCATGTATACGAATTGAACCGAAGTCCAGATACGGGACCCAAGGCCATGAATCAAGTCAATATAACTTGTACGACTTGAATGTATTAGACACATTTTGGCCCAAAAATCCATGCTATGTTTGGACACCAAATGGCCATGATTAATAAATACATAATTCTACATTAAATTATGTTAATATTTTAATACTATATATTAAGTAGC
>JANAVB010016989.1:0-48486 GCA_029216955.1 Iris pallida | reverse complement strand
GTCGTCATCCAAACATTCCCCCGTTTGGTTTTAGTGACCAGCAGCCAAACCTGATACATCAATCCTTGTATGATGACAAACTCCTTGACGATGTTTATGTAGAAAGAGCTTTCCGTTAAACCTAGAAGATAAGTGGGCAGGTAAGTAGAGTTACCTTTTTTTGGTCGTGCAATTTAAGGTCATACAACCAAGGTGCACGCTCCAAGTTCCCGTAGGAAAAAGTCTCTACGAATAGGTAAGATGAGGCAATTTTTTATAAGGAATTGTATTCATTTGTATGACACATTAAGCCAATGAGTGAAAAGGAATGACATTCCTATGTAGCCACAAAGCCACTAACAGAATTAGTGATACATAAAAGTTAATAAGGTCATTCCATATAATAAACACAAAGGTTGGTTTGTGGCATATGCTCGTACTTATAGTTAGAAGAGAAAACGCAAAAACTAGGAATCGCACACATTCCAAAATCAGTGTCGTGTACAGGCAACATATACAACAAACAAAACAAATACAGACCTCGGAAAGAAATCCATCACTATCAGAGAGATCCTCAGCAAAGCTGTCTCATCTTCGGTGAACATATTATCAAGATTAATACTGGAAGCAGGTACATTTGCTGTAAACAATTCAGCATTTCTACAAAATAAAAAGAGACTGTCAATGTATGAAAAAAACAATATATGCAAGAAATAAAGGCATGCTTGTAATAATTTGAACCAATATATGACTGAAGAATATGATAGACTAGACTAACCATCAAAAATATTAAATCTGTCACTAAGGAACTAGCTGTAAATTGGGTTTGAGTATCAACTGAAATACATAAGTATTGATGTTCTGTTTTGGCAGAGAGACCAATCCAAAAAACCACCATATTGGCTTTCAACAGCCATATTTTTAAATAAGCCCATACATGACCGCAAAAGTCCAAACCTATCTCCAAGAAAAGAAAGAGGAAGTTCAGGATGGACGGATAGGGGGGAGCTAAAATAACTTTGGAGTCTCAGTATGCACAGGATTCAGAATTTCCCTATAGAAGGCATAGGCTAAGGTCTAGTTTCCACATCAATGGTGAATTTAATTTGTATGCAATACAAATTCAGTCTAATACAAATATAATGAAAACATAATCCCCTGATACATCTGCATGGTATTATCTTTGAGTACTAATCATTTTAGAGTTTGCTCGTGTAAAGCATGTACCAAAATCATTTGTAATCTCTTAGAAGTATCAGCCAAAACCAAATATACATCTACCAATATATCAGTCCTGGCCAATGCCTCAAATTTTGTAAAGAGACACGTGAAAAAATCTCAACAAGTCCAACCCTGCCTAAACTATTTATAAAATAAGATTTACTCTACAAGCTACAATTCATCATAAAGAGACAAATTTACTATATTTGAATGGCAAAAATTAAGAAGTTTATCACTGAACTCAAGGAGAGTTCTTCTTCCAAACGGATGTGTGAAGTAGAATAGACCAAGATCCTATCATATTGCACTATCTAGGTATGGTAGAAAGTAGCCACAATTACCCATGTGTGAACCGCATGGTCACGAATGAAAATTAAGAGAGCCTTAAAATAAGAAAACCAACAGTATGTAAATTTGTACATAAAATTAAATACTTCCTTATGAGCACATAAACTAGCAAATACAACATGACACTTACATTTATATCTAAGGAAACTGCACTTCCCAGTTTACCCTTTTTATGTTTTTTAAGAATAATTAGTTGACAGTTAATGCATACGTTGTTCAATATACACTTTGGTGTTGCACATGTATACAAAATTGACCTCTATATTTCTGAACTTCCAATTACTACAAACGAATCACGCTCTTATAAATAAAATCCCTCCAACACAGATATGACTGGTGCTACAATAAAAACTAATATTGCCATATGGCATCTAATACCATTTCTGTTACGAGAAGATCTGCATTTATCACAAATTAAACTGGTGCGAAGACCTTATGAATGCTTACAAATCCAGTGTAGAGCTCAAGGTGAACACAGCATAGAATAGCTCTGATCGAATACCAAGTTCCTAGTATATAATGAAGAGCATTGTACATACTATGCAACTCTTAGCACAAGTAAGTTTACTAACTAAGAATAGAACAAGCACAATCAAAAGCAATAGAAAAGCATGAAGGTCCATTTTAGTCACTTAAAATCGGTAACTTGCTCAGGAGTATCAATTCTTCTTCTTCAACGACTCTACAAGGCATCGTAATCCGTCCATGTTAGCCAAGATTTAAACTTTAAGCATTTGCTTCGGATCAAAGTATTGGAAACTTGTGTAGCATATAGTAACATCAGAACTGGATATCCTCGAGCTATTAAAACATCATCAAATTACAAAGTAAAATCCATATATCGCCATGGCCCAGGCTGGAACTAGTTAACTAATGGTCTAGGAAGCACGGACACTTCAATTTGTGTCAAACATGGCAGGCAGACACACTAAAAAATTAGCGTTGTGCCCGTGTCCGCAATGTGTCATTTCATATTTGTGTCGGGCAGATGACCCTACAAGAAACTATTTTGACATGTGAGTTAGGAGAAGATTCCCACCCTCCTGTATTCTCCTTCGGGGTCGCGCCGTTGGGTGCTCCAGCAGCATCTCGGCGGTCTATATTCATCGCAGAGTAGAAATTAGAACAGCCGAGCCAAACTAAAACTTAAAAAAAATGATGGCGATAACTTCGGCCGATCGGGAGAACTTGAGAAGCTTACGAGGAGAGGCTTTCCTCTTGAACATGGATTTCATCTTGCGCTGCCGCTTGTGGACGGACTGGAGGTTCTTCTTCGCGAACTTCCTCGCCTTCTTCCCGAGCTTCCCCATCTCTCCCTTTAGAGGACTGGAACCCTAACCCTAGAAAAAAAATGAAATTTTGGAGCTGAGGACGAAGAAGTTAGAGAAAATTAGGATTTCGGTAACTAAAGGGAGGGGTTTAGCCGTTTAGGGTTTTATTGCTTAAGATCAAACAAAAAATTGGGGGTTAGGATTTTACAAAAATTTAGGTTTTTCCATAGATGATAGATAGACCTATTAAATAGTAAATAGTGATGAATCATCAGGGTTTTACCAGAGGTCCGGAGGAGATGAAGACGAAGACTGGGATCTGGAAGAGTCGAGAGCGGGAGGGTCTGCACTGCGACGCTGCTGCAAAGTGCCGGTCGTCGATTGGAGAGGGGAGGAAGTGAAGAGGGAGACTAGGAGAGTCGAGAGCGGGAGGGGTGTGCGCACCGCTACGGACTGTAGTCGGGGAGGAGAAGAAATCGAGTTTTTTTTTTTTTTTTTTTTTGAAGAGATCGAGTTTTTTTTAAGAGCGAAACTGAGATCGTCCGATCGGGAGAAACTTGCATTAGGTTAGGGGAGTGGAGGGTGGGCTAGTGGGCCTGCATGGGCCACTCTTCCTTCTGTATAAAAAAATGGTCTGCACAGCCTCAATGTAAATCCGTCCCTGATAGTCCAGTTGGTACAACTTTTAATCGGGACAATTTCAAATTTACTTCAGGCTATCCAACTCTCCCAAGCCTTCACCAAACCCTTTATTCTAAAATTTCTATTCTCTCTTTCAAATTTTCAGACCCTTTTCTCTCTTTCTAAACCACAATTTCTTTGTTCAACTCCTCCAATTCTAAACAATTGCACCCAAAACCGAATCTTCACCACAATCTAGGTATGTCTCTAATATTCTCAAATATTCTTCCTCCATTCATTAGGGTTTTTTAAATATTTATTGTTTTTTAAATTTTTGTGAATCTTTGGTAATGCCTAAAATAATTAAATAAAATAGCTTATTCAAGGTTGATTTATTTGTTTCGAACCCTAGCAATCCAATTTAGGGATTAGAAAAAGGATTGTATAATTTATTTGCCTACAATCGGGCTGGAAACCGACAGGACTGTAGGCAAATTCTACAGCAGCAGTATATGCAGGGCTGTAAAAATTTCTATAGTCATGTAGTATATGTAGGACTATAGAAAAATCCTATAGTCCTGTTATGCAAATGGACTATAAATTTCCCAACTTCCGAGTCCTTACACTCCCAGTTGTTTATCCCTGTATCCTAAATTTTTTTTCCAGTTTTACGGCAACTACCAAAAGAAAACGGCCCACTGCGTTGCGCACAAGGAACACAATGTGGCTCGTTCGATTGAGAGACCGGTCACTATTGTCGAACCGGAGCCACGGAGACAAGTCACTGCATCGACTCGCCAGTCTCGTTCGAAGGCACTGGCTCCTGGTAGTCCTCCGTCTTCATCCTCCTCCAATGAAGACATGCATATTGGCCGAACCCGGTCAGATAATGGTTCAGGGCCTTCTTAGCAGCCGACTAGCAATTTCGACTCGTCCAGATTCCAGAAGGTTGTTGTGTGTTGTTGTCATTCGACAACCATATTGCATTTCAAATATGGAAGGACGGTACGTACATTACGTTACCCGGTATGTACTACGTCGACGCGCAAGGAAGTGTAGTAGCTGAAATTTTGACAGATTAGGGAAAGTCGTCAGGAACAAAATCATTCTTACCGGTTGCCACAATTTGGCCAACTAGTTTTTTTGTTTTCAATGTAATTCTGGATGTTGTAAACTTTGTTGACTTTATGGAAAACTTTATTGGTATCATTTTTTATATATATTAATTATGGTTATGAAGCTTTTTGACAATGAGACTTGTTGGTATAAAACTTGTGTGGCAGTTTTACCTCTGGTTATCAAACTTGTGTGACAGTGATTCTATGATGTTTGTGGGATTTGTGAAACTTTGTGTTTATGAAACTGTAAACCCCCAAATTTGTGTGGATTTTTTCTTCTTTATTTTGCTTAAATTGGATTTTTACTATTTTAAAATGATTGTAAATGATTGTTTTTTTGTTGTTGTATAATAATAATAATAGATTTTTTACATAAAATGTATATATAAAAATCCCTTTAACAAATATTTATGAAATATTATTATATATATTATTAGGGTTAGGAATTTTTTTTCCAAGTATTTTATTATTAAATATTTACTATATGATAAATGCGAAGATTTCTTTGTATAATATATGGTTATAATCCTTTTCTATATTATTTATATTTTTGGAATGCTAGGATGCATATATTATATATACTGTATATATATAGAGATATAGTCATAACCGTGCCCATAGGGCATGGTTCATTTAAGGTATTCCCCCTCAAAAATTGGACCCCAATTTTAAACGAACAATAATAATTATGAGGCCCCATCAAAATATTAATCCCAACCACTGCTGGATGTGAATTTCTTTGGATTCCCCATAAAACCCCACCCTCAATAATGCTCATCAGAACCTTATGAGTGCAAACCCACTCTTTGGATTTCCCATAAACCCACTCTCAATAATGCTCATTCCCTATAAAACCCCACTCTCAATAATGCTCATCCAAACCATTATGAGTGCAAACCACTCTTTGGACCCATAAAACCCCACAACCGTTGATTCACCAAGATTAAATCCCAACCACTCTTTATCTTGGCACAGTCAGCCCTAGGATTCAAAAACCTTTGTGTTTTGTATAAGAGATATTGTTACATATTTAAAAAAAAATCAATAAAAAATAGAGAAGCTAAAACATAACAATGCTTTAAAAGCATGTTCCCTTCCCCTTCCTCTTCTATCCGAGCCCGCACCCCCCCCCCCCCCCCCCACCCCACCCCCCCCCCCCCCCACCCCACCCCCCCCCCCCCCCCCCCCCCCCCCCCCCCCCCCCCCCCCCCCCCCCCCCCCCCCCACCCCCCCCCCCCCCCCCCCCCCCCCCCCCCCCCCCCCCCCCCCCCCCCCCGAGCCCGAAACAGAGACGAAAGTCTCATAGGCATTCAAAACCCAAACTCCCTCAAATCGACATCAAACCCTTTCAATTTTTTTTTGGGTGCAATCCTATCTAGATTCTCCTCCAATTTAAATCCTAATATCAATCTAATCCTACTCAAATTCGAATTAAAATCGGATTTAAAACTCGAGTATATATATTAATATATATATATATATATATATATATATATATAATATATATATACATGCTACGCGATATATTGTAGATTCTCAAAGCCGATTACTTCTCGAAACCTACCTCGAACTGCACCAGACCTACTCGTCTAGCCTAGGCGGACTTCCCTGAATCTCGTTGCCACTCGCTGTCGCCGCACGGGTCGCCGGAGGCAGCCGCGCGTGGGGGACAGCAGGCTTCAGTTACAGCAGCAACAGTAGTCTAGGAGCCCGACTTCTCAGGTACGTTTCTCGTCCACCTCTCGACCAATTCCTGATCTATTTAATTCGTTACAACTACGAACTATACACCTATAGATACCATCAATTCGATTTTATTGGAACATGTTTGATTCTGTGGAAACCTATTCGAAATCTCGAGAAAAAACTAAACTTTTGGGCAAAAATGGAGTTCTGAAATCAGTTGAGAACCCAATATTTGAAGGTTGTTTTCTCCCAACCAATTACACCAAATTCTATTTTTATTTTTCTGTATTATTGTCAACATAACCATGATCAGAACCCTCCAACTAGTTTTAATTATTGTTTAATATATTCCATAATAAATTAGTTTAAAAATTCCAAAAAATTAGTTTTAAAAACTCTAAAAATCTCCGATACGAGGTCTGTCCCGACAAATCGGACGACTCGTCGCAAACCAAAGGCATCGAAAGGTGCGTATCGTCTTTGTGGACGTGTGGGCTTTGACGGAATTCAAATTGGTCGGTGTGCGCGACGAATTTGACCGTATCCGTCGAAGAACGTCGTATCAACCCTTGTTCGAAAATTTTTAATTATTTTGTGCACACTCGTCAAATCGCGACGGAACTTGCGCCATTGGACTCGAAATATTTTTTTGTCCTGTGAGCCAAGTTTGGTCCGATTCTGAGACAATTGACCGGAACGTCATTTTGCGGATCCCACAATCGATTCAACGGGCGATTTTGTGCACGCCTCATCGGAATCCAAAATTGGACATACCGTTGAGTTCATCTCGGAAAACCGGATCCGTAGACATTTAGTTTGACGACTTTAGAGACCATGGGATATGGCACGCATTTCGGTGCAAAGCGGATCTAACGACGGACATCATTTTGATCCAAAATTATGATTTTGTCCTTGTGTCCAGAATTGGACTTTTGGGTAGACATTTCAACATATTTCTTTTATTCCAAAACTGTTGGTGATGTTTGTTTCAGCATCCAAGAACGTTTGCGGGAGTTCTATACTTGCAGCCTCTTCTGACTTGTTGATTTCATCTACTGGACATCGTCAAAACACCGAACAACCACCAGGCAAGTATACCTTGCTAATTTACTGTCATATATTATTTTCAGCATTTAATTACTTTGTTTCATATTTGTTATCTTCATTTGTTATAAACTGTCCGTCCAAGCCATACTTGGGTGCAAGCGACTCTATTAGTCGTTTTTGTTGTTTTATTTTATTTGATGCATGATGACTTAGTTTTAGCGGACTACATTCTCATTGTGGGATATCCTTATATCTCCATTGGCTATGACATTTACACTACACGGTTTGAGACATTTTACTAGGGTACGGCTTGTATATTGACTGGCCATCTCTATGTAAGAAGTCGTGTGACGGATAGATGATCATAACTGCTATGACTAGGGTATAGAGACTCAAGCAGTTACAAAATAGGACAAGTTATGGACATGACTTGGTCAGTGTGGAAAATCTTGGGGGAGGATAGTCACTAGTGCGTATGGGAAGCCAAACAGGTAAACCATAGTCTTCGGATGAAATTATGGCGAGATATATTTGCAGATACCCTCTGACGTTTTGGACGTTACGACCGGATACGGATGACTGGATGACAGTTACGTACACATAGCCTAAATTCTACCCATGTGCATGAAAGTTGTCCTATAATTGCACAATAGACGGTTAGAATCCCCTTTGCATATTTGTGTCTAGGATAGTCTTTTGTATATTATTATCTATTATGACAGTTCATATTAGCACGATATTATATATCTTGTAACATCCCTCTGAGGACCTGGTGATCTCTCTAGGTATAGACGATGAGCAGTATCCCGAGGAGTACGGTTCCGGACTAGACTCTTCATTTGCAGACGAGAAGGTCTCACCTTCGGAGCCTATTTGATTCTCTTCTTAGTTGATGGACTTATGTAGTTGATACTCTTTTTCTTATTCATTTCAATTGATTTCTTTCAGTAGCTCGGTAGTGGATTTGTTTCCGCCCGACATATATTTTACTCTTATATTCAGTTGAGACATTTGGATGGTTATTTTATTTATTTGTCATTGTGGATGAGATATAGATATTGCCTGTGACTATGTTATTTTGTTATGAGCTGGAGCTCTTCTATTACAGCTTATGTGTGTATACGTAGAGTCCATATATTGGAGTTGTTTGTGTATACATACAGCTGGCATGTGCGTATTCCTAGTCCTACGTATATTGGGACTGGGGCGTTACATGTTTTTGTGGTGGCCCATGCAGGTCAAGAAAATATTGCTTCGGTTACGTTACTGTACCGAGCAAGCCTGCATATAGGATTAGAGTTTAGGAATCTCATCAACATGCTTAATCACCTTCCTTGATTTCAATTTTCAAATTCTCGTTTGACTACTTGTCTTGCATCTAGCTTGATCTTGTCCTAACGTAATCTATGTTTCTGTGCCAATAGGATGAATCTTTGTAGTGGTCGCGCTACCCTTCTCGCTATTACTGCTAGGGATTCAACCAATCCAGAAGGACCAACGAATCAGCCACCCCCAACCATGTCCCCAACCACTCCAGCACCATCAGGACCATCATCACAGCCTGTGATGACACCACCCGCCACTCAGGAGCAGCAGCAAGCCCCGGCACCCCAAGGGGGACAGCTAGACCCCCTGAACGCTGCACCTCAAGAAGAATATCTACCCCCCGCCACCCTATCCACCTCAGTTTCCACCACAGATTCCACCACCATATCCACCCCAATGGCCTCCACAGTATCCACCACCATATCCACCACAACATCCCCCACAATACCCACCATCATATCTACCCCAACAGCCTCTACAGTATCTACCATCATATCCACCCCAGCATCCCCTATAGTATCCACCACCATATCCACCCCAGCATCCCCTACAGTATCCACCATCATATCCACCACAACAGCCTCCACAATATCCACCTTCATATCCCCCACCGTATGGCCCACAGGGTACCCAGCAGTTTGTGCCACAGAAGCCATACATGCCCCTGCAGCAGCCCATGCCTCAGGCTGGTGGGACTCCTGCAGACCAGTTCCTTCATGGCATGATGCAGGCCCAGATGCAGCAGAACGAGTTCATTAGGAGAAGTTTGGAGACAGTCCTGACCCGAGCACCCCAAGCCTCTGTAGGTACTATCGAGGGATTCCGCAACATGAATCCCCCACCCTTCAAGGGCACTGAAGACGTCATAGGAATTACCAATTGGCTGGTTAAGATAGAAAATTTTGAGGGCTTCAGAGTTGTCTGCAAATCTATGGATTACGGCAGTTAAATTGGTTGGAAGGAAATGCTTATGATTGGTGGGCCGCAGAGAGAGAGACGACTAGGACTTGATCAGACTGGGAGGAATTTAAGGTGCTGTTCAATAAGAAGTATTTCTGTGACACTGCCAAGAACGCACTTTATGACCAGTTCCTACACTTGGAACAAGGAAGCATGACAGTTGATGAATACGACGCCGAGTTCAGTCTGTTGAGTCGTTTTGCTCCCGGATTAGTTTCGACAGAGTTGGAGAAGGCCAAGAGATTTCATAAAGGGTTGAGCATAGAGCTTCAACGATACACTAGTTCCGAGTCACGAGTCTCACAAGCAGCATTATTGGCCGAAGCAAGGACTCAAGAGGCCATAAATAAGAAGGCACAACAACGACGAGTTGTTTCGACCATTACATCAGCTAAGACTACACCAGCAGGACCCATAAGACATCCTGCGACACAGCAGCAACCTAGAGTTTCCCCATATCAAGTAAGGGAATTACCCACCTGTCATTATTGTGGTAAGAAGGACATTTTCAGAGGGATTGTCGTCATAATTTGGGATTGTGTATGGTTTGCGGGTCAAATCAACACCAAGCTCGAGATTGCCCTTCTAGACAACAGCAGATACAGGGAGTAGCATTACCAGCACCAGGAGGAGGAGCACCACATCCGCCAGCAGCCATTGAATATCCAAGGGACAACCAAAACATGGGACAAGATTTTAGCATGATCACCACGGGGCCACCAACCCAAGGAGCCATAGGTGCAGGTATGACGTTTTAGTTAAATTTACCATTGCATGACCATGATCATAGAATGACCTAGAATTTTTTGATATAAACTTTGATAGATATAGAAAACACGAGAGTATCCGATCTAGTTAGAAACCACAGCCATGACCCTTGTAAGTACCATAAATCATTCTACTCCCTCGGTTCGTATGTCATCATAGTGACCCGCTAAAACATGGAAGCACGACGACGACATGCACAACTGTTTCTCTCATTTGCACAAAAATTTGTGACACGATCTTCGTGCCCAATTCTTTTTCTGCCTTGCATTTCGTTTCCACAAATTGTGCGTTATTTCTAATTTCGAGGACGAAATTCTTATAAGTTTGGTAGGATGTAAACTCCCAAATTTTTGTAGATTTTTTTCTTTTATTTTGGCTCAAATTGGATTTTTACTATTTTAAAATGATTTATAAATTGATTGATTTATTTATTGTTGTATAATAATAATAATAGATTTTTTTACATAAAATGTATATATAAAATCCCTTTTAACAAATATTTACGAAATATTTATTTATATATATTATTAGTTAGGGATTTTTTCCAAGTATTTTTATAATTAAATATTAAAATATTTACTATATGATAAATGCAGAATATTTCTTTGTATATAATATATGGTTATAATCCTTTTCTAAATTATTTTTAATATTTTTGGAATGATGGGATGTATATATAGGTGTATATTAGATATACATGTATATATAGAGATATATTGTTATATATTTTAAAAAAATAGAGAAGCTAAACATAACAGTGCTTTAAAAGCACTATTCCCCTTCCCCTTCCTCTTCCTCTTCCTATCCGAGCCCGACCCCCCTCCCTTGGGCGCAAACAGAGATGAAAGTCTCATAGGCATTCAAAACCCAAACTCCCTCAAATCGACATCAAACCCTTTCAAAAAAAATTGGTGCAATCCTATCTAGATCCTCCTCCAATTTAAATCCTAATATCAATCTAATCCTACTCAAATTCGAATTAAAATCGGATTTAAAATCCGAGTATATATATATATATATATATATATATATATATATATATATATATATATATATATATATATATATATATATACACTCATGCTACGCGATATATTGTAGATTACTTCTCAAAGCCGATTACTTCTCGAAACCTACCTCGAACTGCACCAGACCTACTCGTCTAGCCTAGGCGAACTTCCCTGAATCTCGCCCCCACTCGCTGTCGCCGCACGGGTCGCTGGAGGCAGCCGTGCGTGGGCGACAGCAGGCTTCAATTGCAGCAGCAACCGTAGTCTAGGAGCCCGACTTCTCAGGTACGTTTCTCATCCACCTCTCGACCAATTCCCGATCTATTTAATTCATTACAACTACGAACTATACACCTCTAGATACCATCAATTCAATTTTATTGGAACATGCTTGATTCTGTGGAAAACCTATTCGAAATCTCGAGAAAAACTAACTTTTGGGAAAAAACGGAGTTCTAAAATCAGTTGAGAACCCAATATTTGAAGATTGTTTTCTCCCAACCAATTACACCAAATTCTATTTTTATTTTTTGTATTATAGTCAACATAACCATGATCAGAACCCTCCAACTAATTTTAATTATTGTTTAATATATTCCATGATAAATTAGTTTAAAAATCCCAAAAAATCAGTCTTAAAAACTCTAAAAATCTCCGATACGAGGTTCGTCCCGACAAACCGGATGACTCGTCACAAACCGAAGGCATCGAAAGGTGCGTATCGAATTTGTGGACGTGTGGGCTTTGACGGAATTCAAATTGGTCGTGTGTGCGCGACGAATTTGACCCATATCCGTCGAAGAACGTCGTATCGACTCTTTTTTAAATTTTCCAATTACTTTGTGCACACTCGTCAAATCGCGAAGGAACTTGCGCCATTGGACTCGAAATATTTTTTTGATCCTGTGAGCCAAGTTTGGTCCAATTCTGAGACAGTTGACCGTATCGCCATTTTACGGACCCCACGATCCGATTCAACGGGCAATTTTGTGCACGGCTCATCGAAATCCAAAATTGGACATACCGTTGAGTTCATCTCGAAAAATCAGATCCGTAGACATATAGTTTGACAACTTTAGAGACCACGGGATTTGGCATACATTTCGGTACAAAGCGGGTCTAACGGCGGACATCATTTTGATATGAAATTACAATTTTGCCCCTGTGTCCAGAATTAAACTTTTGGGTAGGCGTTTCAGCATATTTCTTTTATTCCAAAACTGTTGGTGATGTTTGTTTCAGCATCCAAGAACGTTTGCGGGAGTTCTATACTTGCAGCGTCTTCTTACTTGTTGATTTCATCTACTGGACATCGACAAAACACCGAACAACCAACAGGCAATTATACCTTGCTAATTTACTGTCAAATTATTTATTTTTAGCATTTAATTACTTTGTTTCACATTTGTTAGCTTCATTTGTTATAAACTGTGCGTCCAAGCCATACTCGGATGCAAGCGACTCTATTAGTCGTTTTTGTTGTTTTATTTTATTTGATGCATGATAACTTAGTTTTAGCGGGCTACGTTCTCATTGTGGGATATCCTTATATCTCAATTGGCCATGTATAGCTCCTCTTCCCGGATTTTTAAATTTTTATCCTTTTTTTTCGTATTTCGGAAATAACTCCTCTTTGAAATGTATAGACATTATTTTGAAAACCAGTTTAAAATCATACTTTGGAAATACTATTTAAATTCTAATATTTATTCTTAAATCTTATCATTTGAAATAACAAATAATATTGATCAAAGGATTAGTTTCAAAATGGTTTTAAAGTCATTAATATCGTAATAATCAGTTATTTGATTATATTATAATTTATTTAAATTATCTTGATAAAGTCTCGATATGCTTCAAATTATTTTATTAAGATAAAATACGTTTTTAAATACTTATGGTGTCTAAGGGTGGCATTAAGAACTGCCTAAAAATAGTTGAAAATATTAATTGATTATGTGACGATTTATCTTAATAATTGATATTTAAATTTGTATGTTTTAAATTATTGATAATATTAAATATGAGATTTATATATAAGTTGTTTTAAAATTATTATGAAATAGATCTATATTCACTTGATCTAGAATTACTTGATCTATAAAATATCTATTTACTTTAATATAGCTTTTAATGGATTATGATTAGGAGTAATATGGTTTAAACTACTCTTATAACATTAAAGGTTATTTCAGGCATTTACGCTATTTGAATTGTATTTTAAATTATAAGATTTCAACTTTTGATAAATATTAAATGCTATTTAAATTATTGTAGTAGTTAATTATTTGATTTCGAATCTAATGTATATGATTTAAATTATTGATAATATCAAATTTATATTTCAATATTTTATGATAAACAATTATTTAATTTCAAGTTTAATTTATATGATTTAAAATTATTTGATTATGTTGAAAATCGATTTAAATTAGTAATTCTATCTATTAAAGCATTACGATTAAATTAAATTGTTTTAAACATTTATTTAGTTTTAAATCAAAGGGAAGGAGTTATCTATTAGGAATTCTACGCCTTATCGAATCAGGAGTCCCAACTCCTATATAAGGAGAGTTCATCTCTGTCTTTCTCTCAATGTCCTCCTACATTCCATAACCATAACCACGTGCATCGTGTCCGTGTTCATCACCCACGCCCACTATTTCTATTGTTATTACAGGTACATTTACCCTCTCGCATCCGACACACCGGACGTCCAATTAGATTCGTGTGTCCGTGTAGACAGGCCAACACGGACATAACCAACACCATCAACTCCACACCAACCATACCTCCTGTCTCCGTCTACCGCCACCACTCTGGTAACCATCCGCCTCCCCTGGCCGAGCCTCCCATTGCAGCAACCCGACCACCCCGACCCCGTCCAGTCTCCACCATACGGACCTCCTTCACCCCGCCCCATGTCGTCGAACCCCTTTGGCCAGCCAACACCAGCCACAGCACCACCACTCTCACCCCTGCCACCAGCCTACAACATCACCTCCGCCTCATTCAACAACCACCCACGGCCACCTATCCCTGGACAACCCCTCGGCCGATCCCCAAACTCCACCACCACCTACGACTACATCACCACCACCGAAACATACCCACTGCCTCCACTTCCCGACAACCGCCGTTCACCACTGACCACATCCACCGCCACCACCACTACCACAAAGAAACATGAGTAAAACCTAACCTGCTTCCCCGCCGAGCACCTCCCTGCAGCCCCGTCTGCGCCTCTGATCGCCTCCGTCGCAACTGTTAGCCGCCTCGCCTCATTTTCGTTCGTAACCCCTCCACCGCGGCTCCGCACAACAGCGACACCATCGTCCGGTGAGCCACATTTTTGTCGTCGAGCCCCATCGTCCGACGAGCGCATCCCCACCTATGACAAAGCTTCCGGCGATCGTCGGTGCCTGAACCGTCGTCGCCTCGAGCCAAGAAACCCTCGGTAAGCCCTGGACACCTCTCCTCTCGTTTCCCTCAACCTTCAGTTTTCCCTTTTCCTTTTCTCTCTCCCCCCTTTCCATATGAGTTATAACAGGGGGAGGGGAAACATTAATTATATATGTAATATTATTATAATTATTAGTGTATATTATAAGCATAATTATAATTATAATTATAATTATTATCATTAGTTTTAGAATTTTATTAAGTTTATTGTTTTATAATAGAATTTTGTTAAATACATTAGTGTAACCAAAATATAGTTGGCCTTATTTTGAGTTGGGCTCCGAGCCAGTAACATGGTTTGGAATCTTAAGCCTTATTTATTACTAGGCTTTTTACCTAACCTTTGAGTAAATTTGAGTTAAGCAATTTAAGTAATATTTTTCCTAAAACTAAATATATATTATTTTGGGCTCGTAGATAACTAAATTTGGGCTTCCATATTTGAAGGCTTATATTAGGTTTATAATAACAATTCATTTGGGCCCTATATATATATATATCTCTCATATTTATAATAAGTTTTATATATTTTTGTAAATGCTTATAATATCCTTTTGACTAAATAAGATTTTATTGCTAACTATATAGTACTTTGACTAAAAAGAATTAATAAATTAATATGGTTTCTAATATGTTTATTTATATAAAGTTGTAAATATTTTCTAAAAAAACTTTCTAAAGATATATGTTCTGGGCTAGATAAATATATATTGTTTTTCAAACCATATAGTAATTTCGAAATAGTGTAAATATTTATTTACGAAAACCATTTCGATTATAAGCCATTGACCGTGACTAATCGTGTTTCCTATTTTCTTATGAATTCGAATTCCTTCACATCAATCCTAGCTAACTGGACTATTCTGAAAGCAATGGTAGTATCGGTTTCACCAGCTAAGGACCACAAGCAAGTGCATTTTCTGATTGCTTTTCGATTCATAGTAGTATATACATTTCATGTTTATACATATATCTTGTTGCTTGTTGACACGCTCGTCACACGAAAACTAGTATCATGGATCTCTACTTACTTTATTTCGTGATTGTCGTATTTTCGTGTTTCGTGACTTGTTTGAGTCTATGAGTACTAGTCGGGAGGGGAAATATCTTAGTAGACATGTGGACTACCCAGAACTATCCCCCATGTCTTTCGTGGAGAATAGCAGCTGCACACGACACGTGCAGGGTGCCGGATTTACCCCTTAGCCGTTCACATGTCGAAAAGGATATTTCAAAACACATTAGATAGTTGTATTTTATTTGTTTTCCTTATCTTCTTCACCAATTTCCATGTCATCAGTTACTTTCTAGTTTTTCATCTCTCATATGTTATTTTCATGTCTTGTTAATTCTATTGTGTTTTTGCATTGTCGTCGGTTTGTGTGCTTGTTCCATTTCTGACTGAAAACTAACATTTTTTAGGTTAGCTGTGGCTTCACTTAGCTTGGGAGATACGGGTGTACTTGCAGGCAGCAACCTAGAAATAGATAGCAGTTGGATCATTTCCATTAATTGTGAGAACCTTGTCTTTTCTTTAATTATAAATATTGTAAATGTTGAAAGCAAATTTAGAAATGTGAATGAGCAATAAAGTTTATTTTGAGCATTTATTTCTTGCGGGCTTGACAGCGTTCTACCACCGACTCTGCGGCGTAGGCTGGCTTGGACACGTCTCGTATCCGAAAAGCGGGTGCGGGTCGTGATAAGTTTTTGTGGTGGCCCATGCAGGTCAGTCTTCGCAAATTATACAAACTCGCGGTAGTACCATATTAGTCATACTACTGCGAGCCTGCGACTAGTAAATGCTAATTCACAACTATGAGTAAGTCAATTTTAAGAGAATGATTAGGACTATGAGTCCCTAATTAATTTGACAATTGGGTAGTTAAGGTTGCTACATAGGCATCATAGAATTCTAAATCCTACTAGATGACTTTCATAAAAGGATGCACTATCTCATTTTGATTCGACGGTATTTCTAAGGAGGGTAGATTCGTAACCCTATTTACAAAATTTTAAAAATATCCTTTTATTTACTTATTTGAATTAAATATGATTTTTAGAATTTTAGAAATATTTAATTTAATTAATTATTATTATGGAATATCTTAGTCATGGTTAAATTTTAGAGTGCCAAATGACTAGAAGTGATGGCACGGATAGTGCAGTGGCGTGCTTTGACTAGTGTATTAGTTATGGTAGGAAAAACTGAGCCATAAGTGTATCTGAGTTAGAAAAAACCAGGCAACGTTGTGACTTGACCTCTATAAATAACTTAATTAATTATTTAATAATAATACGACTTTTAGAAGACTCGGTTGTTCTAAACTAACCCGAATACAACCTAAGCCCTGGTAGTCATGTAGTGCGACCAACGACGTCCATGTAGATATATGGATGTGTATACATATTGGTAGTCCATTTTGGTCTCGTGAATAATTTCTATAAAATTGTATATTGAATATAATAGATGTGTTATTGCTATTTAAATTTGTATTTTACTCGGGAATAGGATACCTTCCCTTAAAATGATATTTCGGGATTTATTTAGACTATACTTGTGCATAAATATATTTATAATAAGCAGACATAGTATTTTATACATAATTCCCTCGATCTTGAATATTAGAGAAATAGATATTAAAATTTATATTTCTTTTGCCTTCGGTCCTTTTCTTTCTGATCTTGATCATTTGTACAAACTTTATCTTATGTCTTCTCTAAACATCGCCATATCATGGGTTTGTATCACTTATATTTTTCTTGGACCCAAGGATTATATCTTTTTAAATAATTTTTCACTCAATTGTCTATACAATAATCTCAAGTTAAGTTTTTGGATTCAAGAGTTATCCTTCCTAACTAATCATTTTCTTTTCAAGACTTGATATTCATACTAGAAGGACAAATACTTACACCCTCATGGAACTTGTTTGAAATTCTAGAACTTCTTTTAAAATTTCATAAAATATAGTTAAAAGAATGTTCGTTGACTTGCGATGGCAAGACAACAGCGTACTGTCGCCACTTATTTGAATTATCGAGACTATGGGTTCACTGCAGCCAGCAGCGCACTGGCGTGGCATGTCCCCCAAGTTAAAATAATTTTAAGTAAGCGCAAGTTATCGAATGTCATTAAAGCTATAACTTAGTTGCCCTATTTTTCATCCTTGAATTATTATGTCAAGATTGGATAGAGTTGATAGGGTATTCATTACCGTATCCTTATTTGAGTCGTGGAACCAAGAGTTTATTGCAGCTAGCTGTACACTGGCGAGGCATAAATTCTCGGTAAAACGACTTCAGATATGTTTAAGATATTCAAATACCATAGAGACTACGTCTTATTGGCATATAACTATTAAGTTTTCAAATTGATTTGTGCTTATTCCTAGTCACAATCTTCTTAATAAACCGGTAATTCTTCCTTTCCTTTTTTATCCTTCTATTTTTTCAGATTGTCATCTTTTAATGTAATCTCGATTGGATTCCTAAACTTATCTAGATTTTGATTCTAAACTCGTGCCTAAATAATTGTGGATAAATATTTTAAGCATATCGAAACAATTTTGGATTTGATCATCCTTGAACAATTTCGATCATGACTAGACTCCTTTTATTATATTTCGATCGAGTCAATTCGTATCCTTTCCTAGGTTTGATTCTATAATCATGCCTAGACAGTTTTGCTTCACTAATTGATCATTCCTAAACAAATTTGATCACGACTAAACTATTTTGACTATAATCATAATCGTGCCTATGTTTCGAAACAATTATTGCTAATGATAGATTTTCATTTCACTATGATCGTGACTATTTTGACCCCGTTCATGCTTGTGCTAATTTTTATTATTTTTTTTATTTTTTTATTTTTGATAATGCTTGGGTGAGTTGCATGATTAACCTTGATTGTGACTGCATCTTAGTTGCATGTAAGTGATTCTAACCAAGTTTAGACTTTGTCTAAATTTTGATCGTTGACCATGTCTATATAATTCTAATAGTAGTTAATCGTGCCTAACCTTTTCCTCGTTTAGCGAATCATCTTTCAATTATATCCTTGACCATTGTGACTAGACCCTTTGACTATACTCGTGCCACGTGTTATCTTCTCTTAAAGTTCAATTATATTCACGATCTAACCCATTTTGAGCAATGACCATTTCTTATATCCTTAATCAGGACTAAGCGTGCCCTTCAAAATTTTAAGGATAATATTTCTAAGGTGGGTAGAGGCTTCTACTGATGAATTGTACTTGAAGTCATTATTAGCTTGTGTCGAAAAAAATTTAGAACACTTAGAACCTTTTATGAATCAAGACCACAAACCCTATCTATTTATTTATTATTATTGTTATTATTATTTTTCCACTTCCATCATTCCTTTGATCAATATTTCTTATTAAGAAAGTTTTCGTTACCCTTGATCTTATCTTATTAATCAATACCAATTTTATTAAAAATTTGTTACTACAGTTCCCTTCGGACCAACCAACCGAGCCTATCTATCCTAGACATTCCTTAAATTCGAGGACAAATTTATTTCTAAGGTGGGTAGATTTGTAACTCCTCTTCCCGGATTTTTAAATTTTTATACTTTTATTTTCGTGTTTCGAAAATAACTCCTCTTTGAAATGTATAGACATTATTTTGAAAACCAGTTTAAAATCATACTTTGGAAATACTATTTAAATTCTAATATTTATTCTTGAATCTTATCATTTGAAATAACAAATGATATTGATCAAAGGATTAGTTTCAAAATGGTTTTAAAGTCATTAATATTGTAATAATCAGTTATTTGATTATATTATAATTTATTTAAATTATCTTGATAAAGTCTCGATATGCTTTAAATTATTTTAATAAGATAAAATACGTTTTTAAATACTTATGGTGTCTAATGGTGGCATTAAGAACTGCCTAAGAATAGTTGGAAATATTAATTGATTATGTGACGATTTATCTTAATAATTGATATTTAAATTTGTATGTTTTAAATTATTGATAATATTAAATATGAGATTTATATATAAGTTGTTTTTAAATTATTATGAAATAGAACTATATTCACTTGATCTAGAATTACTTGATCTATAAAATATCTATTTACATTAATATAGATTTTAATGGATTATGATTAGGAGTAATATGGTTTAAACTACTCTTATAACATTAAAGGTTATTTCAGGCATTTACGCTATTTGAATTGTATTTTAAATTATAAGATTTCAACTTTTGATAAATATTAAATGCTATTTAAATTATTGCAGTAGTTAATTATTTGATTTTGAATCTAATATATATTATTTAAATTATTGATAATATCAAATTTATATTTCAATATTTTATGATAAACAATTATTTAATTTCAAGATTAATTTATATGATTTAAAATTATTTGATTATGTTGAAAATCGATTTAAATTAGCAATTCTATCTATTAAAGCATTACGATTAAACTAAATTGTTTTAAACAATTATTTAGTTTTAAATCAAAGGGAAGGAGTTATCTATTAGAAATTCTACGCCTTATCGAATCAGGAGTCCCAACTCCTATATAAGGAGAGTTCATCTCTGCCTTTCTCTCAATGTCCTCCCACATTCCATAACCACAACCACGTGCATCGTGTCCGTGTTCATCACACATGCCCACTATTTCTATTGTCATTACAGGTACACTCACCCTCTCGCATCCGACACACCGGACGTCCAATTAGATTCGCGTGTCCGTGTCGACAGGCCGACACGGACATAACCAACACCATCAACTCCACACCAACCACACCTCCTGTCTCCGTCCACCGCCACCACTCCGGTAACCATCTGCCTCCCCTGGCCGAGCCTCCCATTGCAGCAACCCGACCACCCCGACCCCGTCCAGTCTCCACCATACGGACCTCCTTCACCCCACCCATGTCGTCGAACCCCTTTGGCCAGCCAACACTAGCTACAGCACCACCACTCTCACCCCTGCCACCAGCCTACAACATCACCTCCGCCTCATTCAACAACCACCCACAGCCACCTGTCCCTGGACAACCCTTCGACCGATCCCAAAACTCTACCACCACCTACGACTACATCACCACCACCGATAAATACCCACCCGCCTCCACTTTTCGACAACCGTCGTACACCACTGACCACATCCACCGCCACCACCACTACCACAAAGGAACATGAGTAAAACCTAACCTGCTTTCCCGCCGAGCACCTCCCCGCAGTCCCGTCTGCGCCTCCGATCGCCTCCGTCGCAATTGTTAGCCGCCTTGCCTCATTTTCGTTCGTAACCCCTCCACCGCGGCTATGCACAACAGCGACACCATCGTCCGGTGAGCCACGTTTTTGCCGCCAAGCTCCATCGTCCGACGAGCGCATCCCCGCCTCTGGCAAAAGCTTCCGACAATCGTCGGTGCCTTAACCGTTGCCGCCTCGAGCCAAGAAACCCTTGGTAAGCCATGGACACCTCTCCTCTCGTTTCCCTTAACCTTCAATTTTCCCTTTTCCTTTTCTCTCTCCCCCCTTTCCATATGAGTTATAACAGGGGGAGGAAAAACATTAATTATATATGTAATATTATTATAATTATTAGTGTATATTATAAGCATAATTATAATTGTAATTATTATCATTAGTTTTAGAATTGTATTAAGTTTATTGTTTTATAATAGAATTTTGTTAAATAAATTAGTGTAACCAAAATATAGTTGGCCTTATTTTGAGTTGGGCTCCGAGCTAGTAACATGGTTTGGAATCTTAAGCCTTATTTATTACTAGACTTTTTACCTAACCTTTGAGTAAATTTGAGTTAAGCAAATTAAGTAATATTTTCCTAAAACTAAATATATATTATTTTGGGCTAGTAGATAACTAAATTTGGGCTTCCATATTTGAAGGCTTATATTAGGTTTATAATAACAATTCGTTTGGGCCCTATATATATATATATATATATATATATATATATATATATATATATATATATATATATTTATATATATATATATATATATATATATATATATATATATATATTATTTATAATAAGTTTTATATATTTTTGTAAATGCTTATAATATCCTTTTGACTAAATAAGATTTTATTGCTAACTATATAGTACTTTGACTAAAAAGAATTAATAAATTAATATGGTTTCTAATATGTTTATTTATATAAAGTTGTAAATATTTTCTAAAAAAAACTTTCTAAAGATATATGTTCTGGGCTAGATAAATATATATAGTTTTTCAAACCATATAGTAATTTCGAAATAGTGTAAATATTTATTTACGAAAACCGTTTCGATTATAAGCCATTGACCGTGACTAATTGTGTTTTCCATTTTCTTATGATTTCGAATTCCTTCACATCAACCCTAGCCAACTGGACTATTCTGAAAGCAATAGTAGTATCGGTTTCACCAGCTAAGGACCACAGGCAAGTGCACTTTCTGATTGCTTTTCGATTCATAGTAGTATATACATTTCATGTTTATACATATATCTTGCTGCTTGTTGACACGCCCATCACACGGAAACTAGTATCATGGATCTCTACTTACTTTATTTCGTGATTGTCGTATTTTCGTGTTTCGTGACTTGTTTGAGTCCATAAGTACTAGTCGGGAGAGAAAATATCTTAGTAGACATGTGGACTACCCAGAATTATCCTCCGTGTCTTTCGTGGAGAATAGCAGCTGCACACGACACGTGCAGGATGCCGGATTTACCCCTTAGCCGTTCACATGTCGAAAAGGATATTTCAAAACACATTAGATAGTTGTATTTTATTTGTTTTCCTTGTCTTCTTCACCAATTGCCATATCATCAGTTACTTTCTAGTTTTCATCTCTCATATGTTATTTTCATGTCTTGTTAATTCTATTGTGTTTTTGTATTATCGTCGGTTTGTGTGCTTATTCCATTTCTGACTAGAAACCAATATTTTTCAGGTTAGCTGTGGCTTCATTTAGCTTTGGGAGATACGGGTGTACTTGCAGGCAGAAACATAGAAATAGATAGCAGTTGGATCATTTCCATTAATTGTGAGAACCTTGTCTTTTCTTTAATTATAAATATTGTAAACGTTGTAATCAAATTTAGAAATGTGAATGAGCAATAAAGTTTATTTTGAGCATTTATTTCTTGCGGGCTTGACAGTGTTCTACCGCCGACTCTGCGGCGTAGGCTGGCTTGGACACGTCTCGTATCCGAAAAGCGGGTGCGGATCGTGACACCATGACACTCACACTACACAGTTTCAGACATTTTGCTAGGGGCACGGCTTGCATATTGACTGGCCATCTCTATGTAAGAAGTTGTGTGACGGATAGATGATCGTAACTGCTATGACTAGGGTATAGAGACTCAAACAGTTATAAAACTGGACAGGTTATGGATATGACTTGGTCAGTGTGGGAAATCTTGGAGGAGGACAGTCGCAAGTGCGTATGGGAAGCCAAACAGGTAAACCATAGTCTCTGGATGAAACTATGGCGAGATATATTTGCAGATACTCTCTGACGTTTTGGACGTTACAGCCGGATACGGATGACTGGATGACAGTTACGTACACATAGCCTAAATCCCACCCATGCGCATGAAAGTTGTCCTATAAATTGTACAATAGACGGTTAGAATCTCCTTTGCATATTTGTGTCTAGGATAGTCTTTTGTATATTTTTATCTATTATGACAGTTCATATTAGCACGATATTATATATCTTGTTACGTCCCTCTGAGAACCTGGTGATCTCTCTAGGTATAGACGACGAGCAGTATCTCGAGGAGTACGGTTCCGGACTAGACTCTTCATTTGCAGATGAGGAGGTCTCACCTTCGGAGCCTATTTGATTCTCTTTTTAGTTGATGGACTTATGTAGTTGATACTTATTTTCTTATTCATTTCAATTGATTTCTTTTAGTAGCTTGGTAGTGGATTTGTTTTCGTACGACAGATATTTCACTCTTATATTCAGTTGAGACATTTGGATGGTTATTTCATTTATTTGTCATTGTGGATGAGATATAGATATTGCCTGTGACTATGTTATTTTGTTATGAGCTGGAGCTCTTCTATTACAGCTTATGTGTGTATATGTAGAGTCCATATATTAGAGTTATTTGTGTATACATACAGCTGGCATGTGCGTATTCCTAGTCCTACATATATTGAGACTGGGGCGTTACATATTTTTGTGGTGGCCCATGCAGGTCGAAAAAATATTGCTTCGGTTACGTTACTGTACCGAGTGTAACTCCTTTTTTCGAAAAAATTTTTTTGAAATTTTTTTTGTATTTATTTGAATTAAATGGTAATTTTTAGAACTTTTATAAATAATTAATTAGTTAATTATTACGGTAGATGACTTTAGCCATGGTTGAGATTTGAAGTACAAGACGACTAGGAATCATGGCACGGATAGTGAAGTGACGTGCTTTGACTAGTGTTTAGCTATGGTAGGGGAATGCTGAGCTATAAGTTTGTTCTAACTAGGAAAATCAGGCCAAGTTGCGACTTGACACCCATTAAATGATTTAATTAGTTTTACTATAATTATGACTTTTTAGGAGACTCGGTGAGACTGAACTAGCCCGGACTGGGTCTAAACAGAGGCTAAGCCCATGTAGTCATGTAGTGTGTGCAATGATGTCCATGTAGATATATATTTCATAATCTATTTTAATTTTTCAAATAAGCATTATTATTTGTTATAAAGAATTGTTATATAGGATATGTTATTCACTATGCATTTGATAATTTCATATTTGATATTAGAATAAATGTATATTGTCTGCGGAGAAATAGGATTAACAAGCACGGGATTAATATGTGCACATGAGTAATTTACATGGAAAATATTTTATGATTGTAATATTATTATAAGTTAGAAAATATATTAATATATAATTTTGTTGTAAAATGTATACAAATAGGTACCTATATATTTTAATGGTCCAATAATATATATTATATAAGTATTGTATATATCTATTGTAGAGGTATATATGGATATTTTTTATAGTCATTTATATATATAGGTGAAAGACACACACCCATATATATATATATATATATATATATATATATATATATATATATATATATATATATATATATATATGTCTGAATTAAATAAGAAAAAGAAATATAGAAACTAGTTAATTATAGTAAAAAGAAAACAAGTAAATAAAAAAGGGGAAATCCCAGCCATCCCAGGCCCGAGCCCAGTCCAGCTCCCCACAAAGCAAACCCCACCCGAGCTAAACCAACCCCCACCCCTCTCGGTTTACAGGTGCTTCACATATATATAGGTATATGTATCGAGAGAAAGGGATCTCTCGTATACTAAAAACCCTAAACGATCACCCACGCCACGCCACCCCCGCTGGTTGGGCAACCACCCCGACCCAGTGCGCACCACCGCCGTGTGCCGTCGTGGGCCACTTGCCGGTCGGCCATGCCACGCACGAAATAGAGGAGCAGCGGCAGCAGTATTGACGGCGAAGCGCCAACTTCACGGTACGAGTTCTCCGCCTACGTTTATTCATTTTTCGATCCGTAAAGTATTTTAGAAAGTCAGTATAACCAAGTTTCGATCCCAGTAAATAGATTTTGGTATAACCTAACACCCTGTCTAGGAAATCGATGAGAAGATCATCGAAAACCTGTCCCAAAAACAGGACTGACAACAGTCGAGCTAGCCTACTTTGCATTTAATTATCTTCCAAACCATGCATGATTTCAAAAATCTATTTGAAGGAGTTTATTGACAACATATTGGAAAACAAAACCCTTCTTTTAGTTTTAAATAAATCTAGGTATTCATTAGATAAAACCTGTTCAAAGTTGATCAAAAATCTGTTTTCAAAATTGGAAAAACCTTCCGATATGACGTGCGTCCTGTAGCTCCCATTCCCGAAAATTTTTGAAAATATTTTTTTATTATTTTTTTGATTTAAATAGTGATTTTTAGATTTTTTATAAATAATTATTTTGTTAATTATTACGGTAGATGACTTTAGTCATAGTTGAGTTTTGAAGTACCAGACGACTAGGAATCATGGCACGAGTAGTACAGCGACGTGCCTTGACTAGTGTATTAGCCGTGCCAAGGGAGACCCAGCCATAAGTGTGTCCTAATTAGAAAAACCTAGGCCAAGTTATGACATGACCATTATAATAGTTTAATTATTATTATTATTATTATTATTATTATTGACGTTTAAATGACCCGGTTGTACCAAACTAGTCCAGATTGGACCCAAACTAAATCCAAGCCTATGTAGACATACTTTTAGGTATGTAAAAATATTTTCTAACTTTTTGGGTGGACTTAATGATATTTTCTAAATATTTGGTTATTCATACAAAATGGGTATTATTAATATTTAAATAGAGTTTTAGAATATTGGTACAATTTTCTAAGGCCAGATATGTTCACCAAGACTCTTTTGGTTATTTAGTTGGTTATTGGTATTATTATTATTATTATATGGTTATTTTGTAATTATTCGTAAATAATGTCAATAGCATTCGTTTATTTGATTATTCGTTAGCAAATATATTATATAAATATGTGTATGTGTACGTATATATAAATATATAGATTATATATATGTGTGTATGTGTACGTATATATATTTATATTATATAAGTGTGTGTGTGTATGTTGTTTCACTTAACAAAATGCCTAAAAATTGGCTTTTGAAAGAAAACGAGAAAAAGTACCAAAGTACTAAATTATTCTAGGAAGTATTGCTATGAAAGTCTGATCTGAGAGCGATCACTTTGTTCCTTGGACCATATGATGATGATGAAGAAAACTGCTTGAAGTGATGGAACTGGGGATTCCCAAGACCCTTCCTTTGGTGTGCGTATTGATCGATAGAAAGTTAAACGGATCTAATACGTGTTCTAACCCTTCATAGGTGGAAACTAGGGTTCACGAATTATACCTGCGGCGGAAAGGAGACAAGTAATTCCTGGCAATCTCGAGCGGACGACCCCAAGATCTTCTGCACGTATTCCTTCCTCGAGTTGGACGTCGTGTGGGCGACGATCTTCCAACCTTTTTTTCTCCTTGGCAGCCCTCTCTTTCTCTCCTTACGTGAATCACGAATTTAGAGAAAATTTTAGATTTCTGATCAGTAATCTGGCGGCCAGAGAATAGAGGATATATATAGGCTACGGCAGGGACCATGAGGAGAAATTAGGGTCAGGCCTCCTAACGGATCTGGATATCCCGTGTTCAGCCCGAACACACAATCCAGGCCCATTAACAATTGTTCGGTCCACTAATGAGCTATTGTTGCACTACCTCCCTAATCCCAAATTATGTTTGTGGGCTCCTTTTATTATATGCTCGTTTGGCTTCCCATGTTAAGATATCGTATGTCCGTCGATCAAATTAAGTTACTAACAACTATATTGATTCGACATCTTTTTTCCTTAAGTAGTACCGCTCAACTTTATTTTTTATATCGGATATAATCCACCTGCAGGGTTTACATGACAATCCTTATGAGCTCCTTAAGAGGACATCATCAACCCGATGTATCAGGACATGGATTTCATTTATAATCAACAGCCCATCATACATACAATGTTATTACCCAATTCATAGAGGTTGTTGATCCATAATGAATCTCACTCTTTTATGAGTCAAAGTAATGCACACTGCATATATATGTCCGTTATTATATCCGGACTAAGAGCACAAGCATCCATAATAACAGAGGTGTTTGTTCTCTTATGTAGTCAGTACAAAGAGAACAACTTCAAGTGGTCCTGTTCAATACAGACAAAGTGTACTAGTATAAACCTATAGTCAAGATAGACTAATACCAGATTACACTACAACCTTTCCAATAGATTGTCCAAGTCCATCTAGATTGTGAACTATTTATATACTCCATAGGAAACTGATAATATGATCTTCTGTGTGACACCACATACCATATTATCTACAATATAGAATATCAGACATTTGCATTAACGCTTGCAACAAATACAATATGTAAATATTTGCCCATATGATTCTCATTCAAAATTTAAGGAAATAAGGTTACTACAAAAGTGATGCTTTTAGTATATAACCCTAACAATCTCCCACTTATACTCAAAGCATTGCTTTTCAGTATACTGTTACAAATCTCCCACTTATACTTAAAGCCATGCTGCTACACATCTGACTCCCATTCCCTTAACATGACTGTCAAAAGCCTTAGCTGGTAAGCTCTTTGTAAAGGGATCAGCTAGGTTGTCGGCTGATGCTATCTTGATCACAGCAACTTTTCCTTTCTTTACGAAATCTCGTATCAGGTGGTACTTGCGCTCAATGTGTTTGCCTGTCTTATGGGCTCGTGGTTCCTTCGAGTTTGCAACTGCACCACTATTATCACAATAAAGTGTAATAGACTTAGGCAAACTAGGTACCACATCCAAGTCCAACAGAAAGTTTTTGAGCCAAACCACTTCTTTGGCTGCCTCAGAGGCTGCCACATACTCGGCTTCCATGGTGGAATCAGCAATACATTTTTGTTTGATACTCCTCCACACAATGGCTCCACCTTCCAAAGTAAACACATAACCTGAGGTAGATTTCCTGGAATCCCTATCTGACTGAAAATCTGAGTCTGTTTACCCCAAGGGAACTAAACTATCTGCCTGGTAAACTAGCATATACTCTTTAGTCCTTTTCAGGTACTTCAAAATATGCTTTACGGCAGTCCAGTATATATATATATATATATATATATACACTCATGCTACGCGATGTATTGTAGATTACTTCTCAAAGCCGATTACTTCTCGAAACATACCTCGAACTGCACCTGTAATGACCGTAGTTCGTATTACGTATTTTGGTATACGTGTATGTAATTTTGTTTCATATTGTATGTCTTCTTGTATGGTTTATTTGGCATTTTCATTAGATTGGTTCGGTTCGGTTTGCCTAGTTCAGTTGGTTTGGTTTTTCATGTGGACCACCTACCTACCACCACCATCACCATTTATATCTCACCTAACTTTTCTTTCTCCTCATAACTCCACAATTACTCATTCTTCTTCTTTCTCCCTGGCGTAGAGCTCCACCTACCCCATTTTTCTGCCGGCAAGTGCAGCTTGCTTCACAAGAGAACTCCAATTTTATTGCTTTAATGTCTTCCTTTCTCCATTTTTAGCTTCTTTAGTACTTAGCACTTTTGGATTCCCTGGCTCATTTGTTGTAGATCTAAGTTTATTTCATTTTCAGAATTCTTGGGTCTTGATCTATTTAACCTTATTATTTTCAAGTTTTGATAGTTTCATGTTGTAGGGAATATCATTCTGCCCCATTTTGACCTATGGAAGTCTGGATTCTGACCATAGATAAGGGATTATTGGAGCTTGGGACATGGCCTTCATGGTTCTTCTTCTCGGAAAATTGGTGAAGAAGAACAGTGCTTGAACTGCATGGCTTTTCATGCGGCAAGTTTCCCCAACCGCATGGCCGTGGCCGTATGGGACTTAGCCGCTGTCACGCCCCAGAACCAGAATACTGGAGAGCGGGGGCAGACATAGCCAGCTACGCAATCCCAAAGTACGTTAATACTCTGAAATCACGTATAAGCTGTCAAGACATGGGGGTTACTCTACATGCCATCAGTCAATCCTATGGTTTAACAATCCTAGGTATCTCAATCACAGGCAATTATACAAGAGCAAGAGTACGATCATCATACATACAATAGTAAGGCGTCCCGAACCATATATACATGACTGATCATGAAGCCAGTACCACAGAACTGATGACTAGCTAGAATATTAGTCGTACATGATAAGGACTAGCTATAGTCTAGAATACACATATCATGTTTATGCCCATAGGCTACAATATCAAGGAAAATACCAAAACACGAGCTAAACACGTGCTCGGGCCTAAACGTTACAAGAGGAGAATTTACATATCAGTGGGAGAATAAAGAAGAAATCTACTGAGGCACTCAGGTGCTCCGGCTGGTCACCGTCGAGTAGATGGTGCGGTAGATCCTTCGGGCTCTTCTATCAGAACCTGGCCATGCAAAACCAGTGGGGTCAGACCCCAAATAGCAAGTACCACAAAGGAGGCCGAACAATGTACTTAAAACCAGCAATCATAGGCAATCAACAGAGAGAGAAAGCAATAAGTAAGGGAGGATCGAGATTCGTGCAGTACCAATGCACTTAACCCGAACATAAGAAGGCAGTAAGTAAAGCATTTAGTAAACACAAGTAAAAGTAGACTTGTTAAGCAAACAATCTTTTAAGAGTTATGCAAAGCAAGTAGTCATATGAACATGTGAGATAAAGCAACTAGAGAACATATTAAATAACTAGAGCTAGACAATATACAAAGAGAGGACGAAAGTACTATTCCAGAAGCCAGGTTACAACCCTTAAACCAAACAAGGACCGAGGTTGTAACCCTTCGCCTGAACAGAACTTGGTCTCTGATCATTTATTGCTAAAGGTGACAATCATTAAGTGACACTCAGAGAGTGACAAACAGGGAGTGACAATACAGAGTACAATACATTAGAGTGACAATCATTGCAATCATTATCCTGGAAACAATTATGAACTGGATCTAAATAAGACTTAGACTGGGAAGGTGATATACGATGAGATAACCATGGGACTATTCAGATAACCAGGTTACAACCCGTAAACCAAACAAGGACCGGGGTTGTAACCCTTCGTCTGAACAGAACTTGGTTTCTCCCACCATTTATCGGCAAGATAAAGTAAGAAATCAGGACATGTAACAACCAAGTACAAGATCAAGACAAGACTAGACTGATCGAACTTCATCCAACATTCACGGCCAAGCAATAAGTACGGCTTGATACTTTAACTAACTAGGGTTATCACAGGCCTAATTACTAGCAAGATGCAGTAAGATTATTCCACAGCCACAAGCCCTGCAGACCATCCAGGTTATCCAGGCGAATATTAGTACAATAAGGGTGCAACACATGACAGTGTGCTGGAAGTGTGCCCTACTCGTCGGCAGGCTACAAATCCACAAGCGCGCCCAGGTAACGGGATTGCCTGTAGCTGGGAAATCTCTTCATGACTACTGGATTATTCTAGTTGTTAACCTTAGTCGATTTCAGTGGGTACCCCTGACCGTGGTACTCAGAGGTCCCCGTCCTAGACGTGATGCAAGACAAGACGGGTTCATTTGTACAAGCACAATCGTCCACGGTGTCAAAGTTATTCAATCTTGTCAAGTCGTGTTAGCCGTCGCAACAACATTCGAGATATATCATGTCAGGTTTATCACGTCAAGAGTGCGCCACGGCGGACCACTATCAAGAATTATCATGTCAAATTTGTCAGGTCAAGTTATCATGTCGGGAGCGCACCACGGCGGGTCACTATCAAGAATTATCATTATCACTTATCAAGAGTGCGCCACGACGGCCACTATCAAGAATTATTAATCATCTTGTTACCAATCTGGAGTGCACTACAACGAGTCACCATCGTGTCAAACAATTTCATTCATTTAAGAAATAACAAGCTATTAAGTGGGTCGTCGCAATATAGGCCAAGAATAGAAATGTACAGTACAATCAGGAGCTCCATATTAAAATAAAAGAAACTTGCACAGTTAGTTAATATTATATATATATATTCTTGAAGCCAAGGAAAAACTCTACAACTTTCATGTTGGGAGTTGGAAGAAATTCGAGCCATAATTCAGTCATTTAGAACATATAACAGTTAGAAATAGTCAAAATATGCATTATGCGGCCTATTCTGCGACATGCATGCAACCGCGACACCATATACAGCTCAACTGCGACATGATATGCGCCTACTGCGACATGATATGCGCCTCATGCGGCTCAACTACGACATGGTATGCGCCTACTGCGACATGATATGCGCCTACTGCGACATGCGCCTCATTGCAACATGCGCCTACTGCGACATGATATGCGGCTACCGCGACATGTGCTTCATTGCAACATGCGCCTTCTGCGACATGCGCCTTCTGCGACATGATATGCGGCTACCGCGACATGTGCTTCATTGCAACATGCGCCTACTGCGACATGATATGCGGCTACCGCGACATGTGCTTCATTGCAACATGCGCCTTCTGCGACATGCGCCTTCTGCGACATGATATGCGGCTACCGCGACATGTGCTTCATTGCAACATGCGCCTACTGCGACATGTTGATTATGCTGCAGATGAACCTAGAAATGACCAGAAATTGTTTTGGCCATAACTTCCTCATCCGAAGCCGAAATCAAGCGAAACAAAAGCCAAAACTGCATGAAATTAAATTCTCTACAACATGAAACTATTAGTTTTCATAAACAAGTAAGTTTGGTAGATCAAAACCCAAGAAAACCAAAAATAATATAAACTTAGATCTACAAGAATCCACCCGGTAAAATCAAAAACTCCAAGTTCTAAACATGCTTAGAATCATGCAAGGAAGAAGATGGAACAATCAAAAGTAAATTTGTTCAAGGTTCGGCAAGGTGTACTTGCCTCTCCTCCTTGGTGAAGAAGGAAAGAAGAAGAAGATGAAGATGGAAAATGAAAATGAATAATGGAGGAGAGAGAGTGGTAGGTGGCTTATATAACAAGCCCAAGCAATCTCCACCATTCATTCCTCTCCACTCAATCTAAACCATACACCTCTCTCATAAGGAACCAACTAAACCAAACCAAGTCCAAGCCAAACCAAACCATGTTAAACCAAACCAATAAAACCAAGTCAAATCAAATTAAAACCAAGTCATGATTCATACCAAAATAAATGAAACAAGCCAGTATACGGGTCACCCGACAATTGTCAGAAATCCGTACAATGACAATTCAGCAACTTTAAATATTCTCAAAATTCAGGAAATACGAAATACAGCTCAAATAAATATGTATCCGTATAAAATACTGATACAGTGAGGCGGGCCTCACAACTCTCCACCCCTTAGAAAAATTCTGTCCTCGGAATTTCCTGAGGCTAGTCGAGCAAGATAACAAAACAAAAGCTCCAGGAACTCAACAATCTCAATAAATCAAGCACGGCATATAAGTAAAGTAAAACAATCAGTAATGTAATTAAATACGTAAGCGGTAAATAAATGCACAAGAACAAATACAATCATGATCAAGAAGGGCTGGAGGCATATGGATCAATATGTCTCCTGAGACAGTTGTGTAGAACCAATGTCCTCGCTGGCTTAAGCTGACTCCCAAAAATGGATAAAAGTCAAGCCTCAAGGTAAGTCGGTACCAATGACTTAGTTCAAGACGTGACTCTACCCAGGACATATCATCGTAGTTGAAACAGATACATGAACTTATCACCTGTGTCAAGATACGAAGACAAAAGAGACTGGCTGATCGAGATAGACTGATATCTCTGCCTGCATGCTGAGACTGATCCTCCATAACTGGCCTGGCTAAAGAATGCTGAGCTGCCCTCGGCAAAACACGAATAAGATAATCAGAAGGATCAAGAACAGTGCCCTTGAAAGTTGAAGGACACAAGATCAAATCATGGGAACAGGAATGATCAATGATCAAAACAGATATCAAGTCAAGTATCAGAGGTAGAGAATAATCCGAAGGAGATCAATAAGGATAATCATGATTGAGATATCTAAACATGATAACCCCCATAAATCTGAAAATTGAGACCTGCATGGGCCACCACTAAAACCATGTCACGCCCCAGAACCAGAATACTGGAGAGCGGGGGCAGACATAGCCAGCTACGCAATCCCAAAGTACGTTAATACTCTGAAATCACGTATAAGCTGTCAAGACATGGGGGTTACTCTACATGCCATCAGTCAATCCTATGGTTTAACAATCCTAGGTATCTCAATCACAGGCAATTATACAAGAGCAAGAGTACGATCATCATACATACAATAGTAAGGCGTCCCGAACCATATATACATGACTGATCATGAAGCCAGTACCACAGAACTGATGACTAGCTAGAATATTAGTCGTACATGATAAGGACTAGCTATAGTCTAGAATACACATATCATGTTTATGCCCATAGGCTACAATATCAAGGAAAATACCAAAACACGAGCTAAACACGTGCTCGGGGCTAAACGTTACAAGAGGAAAATTTACATATCAGTGGGAGAATAAAGAAGAAATCTACTGAGGCACTCAGGTGCTCCGGCTGGTCACCGTCGAGTAGATGGTACGGTAGATCCTTCGGGCTCTTCTATCAGAACCTGGCCATGCAAAACCAGTGGGGTCAGACCCCAAATAGCAAGTACCACAAAGGAGGCCGAACAATGTACTTAAAACCAGCAATCATAGGCAATCAACAGAGAGAGAAAGCAATAAGTAAGGGAGGATCGAGATTCGTGCAGTACCAATGCACTTAACCCGAACATAAGAAGGCAGTAAGTAAAGCATTTAGTAAACACAAGTAAAAGTAGACTTGTTAAGCAAACAATCTTTTAAGAGTTATGCAAAGCAAGTAGTCATATGAACAGGTGAGATAAAGCAACTAGAGAACATATTAAATAACTAGAGCTAGGCAATATACAAAGAGAGGACGAAAGTACTATTCCGGAAGCCAGGTTACAACCCTTAAACCAAACAAGGACCGAGGTTGTAACCCTTCGCCTGAACAGAACTTGGTCTCTGATCATTTATTGCTAAAGGTGACAATCATTAAGTGACACTCAGAGAGTGACAAACAGGGAGTGACAATACAGAGTACAATACATTAGAGTGACAATCATTGCAATCATTATCCTGGAAACAATTATAAACTGGATCTAAATAAGACTTAGACTGGGAAGGTGATATACGATGAGATAACCATGGGACTATTCAGATAACCAGGTTACAACCCGTAAACCAAACAAGGACCGGGGTTGTAACCCTTCGTCTGAACAGAACTTGGTTTCTCCCACCATTTATCGGCAAGATAAAGTAAGAAATCAGGACATGTAACAACCAAGTACAAGATCAAGACAAGACTAGACTGATCGAACTTCATCCAACATTCACGGCCAAGCAATAAGTACGGCTTGATACTTTAACTAACTAGGGTTATCACAGGCCTAATTACTAGCAAGATGCAGTGAGATTATTCCACAGCCACAAGCCCTGCAGACCATCCAGGTTATCCAGGCGAATATTAGTACAATAAGGGTGCAACACATGACAGTGTGCTGGAAGTGTGCCCTACTCGTCGGCAGGCTACAAATCCACAAGCGCGCCCAGGTAACGGGATTGCCTGTAGCTGGGAAATCTCTTCATAACTACTGGATTATTCTAGTTGTTAACCTTAGTCGATTTCAGTGGGTACCCCTGACCGTGGTACTCAGAGGTCCCCGTCCTAGACGTGATGCAAGACAAGACGGGTTCATTTGTACAAGCACAATCGTCCACGGTGTCAAAGTTATTCAATCTTGTCAAGTCGTGTTAGCCGTCGCAACAGCATTCGAGATATATCATGTCAGGTTTATCACGTCAAGAGTGCGCCACGGCGGACCACTATCAAGAATTATCATGTCAAATTTGTCAGGTCAAGTTATCATGTCGGGAGCGCACCACGGCGGGTCACTATCAAGAATTATCATTATCACTTATCAAGAGTGCGCCACGACGGCCACTATCAAGAATTATTAATCATCTTGTTACCAATCTGGAGTGCACTACAACGAGTCACCATCGTGTCAAACAATTTCATTCATTTAAGAAATAACAAGCTATTAAGTGGGTCGTCGCAATATAGGCCAAGAATAGAAATGTACAGTACAATCAGGAGCTCCATATTAAAATAAAAGAACTTACACAGTTAGTTAATATTATATATATATATATTCTTGAAGCCAAGGAAAAACTCTACAACTTTCATGTTGGGAGTTGGAAGAAATTCGAGCCATAATTCAGTCATTTAGAACATATAACAGTTAGAAATAGTCAAAATATGCATTATGCGGCCTATTCTGCGACATGCATGCAACCGCGACACCATATACAGCTCAACTGCGACATGATATGCGCCTACTGTGACATGATATGCGCCTCATGCGGCTCAACTACGACATGGTATGCGCCTACTGCGACATGATATGCGCCTACTGCGACATGCGCCTCATTGCAACATGCGCCTACTGCGACATGATATACGGCTACCGCGATATGTGCTTCATTGCAACATGCGCCTTCTGCGACATGCGCCTTCTGCGACATGATATGCGGCTACCGCGACATGTGTCATTGCAACATGCGCCTACTGCGACATGATATACGGCTACCGCGACATGTGCTTCATTGCAACATGCGCCTTCTGCGACATGCGCCTTCTGCGACATGATATGCGGCTACCGCGACATGTGCTTCATTGCAACATGCGCCTACTGCGACATGTTGATTATGCTGCAGATGAACCTAGAAATGACCAGAAATTGTTTTGGCCATAACTTCCTCATCCGAAGCCGAAATCAAGCGAAATAAAAGCCAAAACTGCATATTAAAATTCTCTACAACATGAAACTATTAGTTTTCATAAACAAGTAAGTTTGGTAGATCAAAACCCAAGAAAACCGAAAATAATATAAACTTAGATCTACAAGAATCCACCCGGTAAAATCAAAAACTCCAAGTTCTAAACATGCTTAGAATCATGCAAGGAAGAAGATGGAACAATCAAAAGTAAATTTGTTCAAGGTTCGGCAAGGTGTACTTCCTCTCCTCCTTGGTGAAGAAGGAAAGAAGAAGAAGATGAAGATGGAAAATGAAAATGAATAATGGAGGAGAGAGAGTGGTAGGTGGCTTATATAACAAGCCCAAGCAATCTCCACCATTCATTCCTCTCCACTCAATCTAAACCATACACCTCTCTCATAAGGAACCAACTAAACCAAACCAAGTCCAAGCCAAACCAAACCATGTTAAACCAAACCAATAAAACCAAGTCAAATCAAATTAAAACCAAGTCATGATTCATACCAAAATAAATGAAACAAGCCAGTATACGGGTCACCCGACAATTGTCAGAAATCCGTACAATGACAATTCAGCAACTTTAAATATTCTCAAAATTCAGGAAATACGAAATACAGCTCAAATAAATATGTATCCGGTATAAAATACTGATACAGTGAGGCGAGCCTCACAGCCGCTTGGCTGGGATTGACTCCTGAACCGCATGGCTCTCAAAGCTGCATGAACTCGCTATTCCTAGCCGCATGGACTTCTGATCCCCTGATCGCATGGACTTGAACCCCTAGCTGCATGGGACCTAGCCGCATGGCATTGCTTGGACCGGGCCGCATGACCCTGATTGATCGAGCCGCATGGACTCCTTTTCTCCTGGCCGCATAAAGCCCAGTTCCCTCCCAGCCGCAGGGACCCGATCCCCTTCAGCCGCATGAACTTCTTTTCCTTCAGCCGTATGAAATTCTTTTCCCTCAGCCGCATGGACTCGATCCCCTGAGACGCATGGGATATATCCTCTCCCAGCCGCATGAGTTATTTTCCAACCGCATGCGCCCTTATCCCCTGATCCCTTCATGCGCCCTGAACCCCCAGCCACATGAGACCCATATCCTGCGAGCCGCATGAGCCCATGAGCCCTACGCCGCATGAGCCCAAGTCCCCTGGCCGTATGAACCCATTTTCCCTGAGCCGCATGACTCTTCCCCCAATCTTGCCCCTTTACTATTTCAATTATTGCATTATGCTTATGTATTATGACCCTCTGCGTAACCTGGGTCCCTTGATAGAATGCTTGTACCATGTAACCTTGTACATGTACCATGAATACGACAGTGACCCGTAGTGGTGCACTCTTGATAAGTAACTTGATATGATAGTGGCCCGTTGTGGCGCACTCTTGAATAATAGACCTGACATGATATACCTCGTTATGCTGTTACGCGGCTAGCATGACATGAATAAATGGCCTGGATACCGTGGACGATTGTATCTGTACAAATGAACCAGTTGTAGAAGCATGGAAAATACTAGAGAAAGACCCATGCGGCTCAGAAAACGCATGCGGCTCAGGGAGTCATGCGGCATAAGGAGCTATGCGGCCGGAAGCATTCCATGCGGCTCAGAAGACATATGGCGTGACAGTGCTCCCCTCCGATCCATGCTGCATTAATTGCTTTGACGGCTGACCCCTCTGAAAAGTTGACAGACTTGACACCAAAGCAGGTAATTATGACTCTGTCATGATGATGAATCTCTAGGGAAGAGAAAGAAATCTCTGACACGATCCCCCGAGAACAACAAAATGCCACGTGGCCCTGCCACGTGGGTGTGCTTATGCGGCTCGAAGTGAAGACTTCCCATGCGGTTCAGAGTGAAGCTGTCCCATGCGGCTCAAGTGGAATCACCCCTATGCGGCTCAAGAAGATCACGCCCATGCGGCTCAAGCAGACACACCATTATGCGGTTCATGCGGCTCATCATATGGTTCAGAAGTCTGAAGGAGGGGGCCACTGCCCAGACAGCCCTGACACGTGTCCCAAGTCTTATGCGGCCCAAATTTCATGCGGCCCAAATCTCATGAAGTCCAATCTACATGCGGTTCCAGTCTCACCATTGGCTCTCAGGACACGTGTCCTCAGCCGATCAATCTCCCAGATTTATGGCAATCCAAGATCGGGTCAAATCCCAATGATCTGGGGCACGTGGCAGGAGAATAAATTTGATTTATTCGCAGATATTAGAGAATCATTATAAGGAAGATTTATGCCAATCAGCATTAATTGCTAATGGAGATTTGGTGTAATCTACCCTTAATGGTTCTGATTCGTCACAATCAGAAATGAACGGCCTGGATTGATCAATCCCCAGGCCGCCGCCATCTCCAAGAGCTAATCATTGGCAACCCTAGTGATCACATCCTACTATTATAAATAGCAAGGTGCCATTCCCTTGTAGCATATAGAGAGATATACAACAAAAAAAAACCAGAGAAGAATACGTATACACAGAGAGACTTCCCCCATAGTCAGAGAGAGAATATCACAGAGAGAGAGAAGCCAGAAGAGCAATCAGAGAGAGAGCAAGAAGGCATTTCTTCGTCAACGACCAAGCAGATCTTCCCCGAGCCAAGGCTGCGTACCGATCGTCCAAGGAGTAAGGCAGAGCGGCCGTCGCTTTCCCGAGCCTCTATCGTCACCCCCCAGAATCTAAAATAAACAATCGTACTTAGACTGCTGTACCTAGGTTTTCGTCCCTAGGCTTTCTTTGTACGAGCGAGTTTGTATTGTGAGTCTAAGTTCAGTCCTCCGATAATTGTTCTGTACTTTTACAATTAATGGCAAATACGATGGCGACTCTGCTGGGGACTAACTTCTCCACGGCTGAGGAGTTGGTGACGCAATCGGACGCAGCCAAACTTGGCTCTACACAACAGAAGATGGTCGTACGCTTCGACCAACAGGCGTTCGAAGAGATGCTCTCTGAAGGTAGCACTGGCCCGGTCCAGAAGCGCACCCGCACCATAAAGGCTCGCAAAGAGTGGAGGCCGAAATCATTTGCTCCTTCGTAAGCCCTTGATGGAGTGCTCTCTATTGCTCAAGATGGCGAGAAAGACTCCCCTGCGGCCCACTTCAGACCGTAGACAACTCTGCTGTCCCCAAGTCCGCAGAAGAAAACACTATGATGCTGGACTTGCAGGGACAAAGAGGAACTCTACGCGATCCGAGCCGCAGAAGAGTATTAGCCGCAAGAAGAAAGCCCATGCGGCTACAACCGCCGACCGCATAAAGAAAACTCATGCGGCCACATCTGTCAGCCGCATAACTTATGCGGCTACAGTTGCCAACCGTACGGATGAGACTCATGCGGCTATTAAAGTCAATCGCTTGCAGAAAACCCATGCGGCCACAGATGCCAACCGCATGCGGTCGGCCTGCACGGTCGTGACTCCTCGCCGCATAAGGACTCATCCCACAACAAAAGACAGCCGCATGCAGACAGCCTGCACGGTACCCAATGCTAGCCGCATAGCGTCCGTCTCACGCTTCTCTTGATCAGTCTTCGACCGGCTCTCATGCGGTCCTGACTCTGATCATTCTCTGGATGATAATCCAGACTCTGTGGTATTCGACTTAGACTCCTCCTATTACGCACCCACAAGTGCTGAAAGGAGGAAGTCTAGGGCAGCGCGGGCTCATCAAGTCCAGACGGCTTCCCCAACCTCTGACTATCGGGGTATCCCGCTGATTATCACGCGGGCCTCTGATGGGAAGTTGTATAAAACCACTCAAGTCCAGCCCCCGGCGGCAAACAGACAAAGTGGTTCCTCTGACCTGCGTGAGGTTATCCTCCACAAACGCAAGGAAAGAGAAGGAGCGTCGGGGTCCTCACACGGACATCAATGCACCCAGATCATCGTCAACTGCTGTTGCAGTAACGCGGCGGTGACAGAAGACCGGCCATCCGTCTTCCAAAGACTACATCACCCGAGCTCAGAAGACGAGGCACCTCCTGTTGTCTCCTGCAAGTCCACACAGAAAGTTCCCGTCAAGGGAAGAGGGAAGAAGACAAGCATCTCCAGCCCAAAGGTGTCAACTACTGCAGCTAAGAAACCGTCGTCTAAAGGGTTATCCTCTACTGGAGTATTTTAACACACCCGTTCGAAGACAAAAACTGCTGCAGTAGGAAGTTCGTCGTCTGTAACACTGGGGGTCATCGGAACTGGGGGTAGCACTCCTCCAAACATCCACGACAATTCGACATTCCAGGAATACGGACTGGAGGAAGCAAATCCTCCGACGGATACAACAGATACCGACGTCTCCAAGGACATCCTCGACGAAGCAAGCTCCGAAGCTGGGGGTAGTGTTCCTTCCGAGTCCGAACCTGAAGAGAACATCCCCACATATCCTGATGATTTCTCGATGCATGGGTACGACTCGGAGGGTACATCCTCCACCACTCCTTCCGTCACTCCTCATGTAAAGACGGTGTTCATGACAGACAGCAATCAAGGCGGTTCCAGTGATCGCCAGCGCATCGATACTTTGGAGGCCATATTGCACGCCTTGGTCAAGTCTGTAGACGAGGTCAAAGCGGCGCTTCCTAATCTGCAGGGGGTGACATCTGGCCAGACAAGCACGGGTCCCGCAATCAACGTAGATTCAAATTCAGCGGCACCGAACCCGGGTAATAATCTTCCCGAGATAACGGCCCCTACCGCGACAGATGAGGCCCGAGAAGTAAGAAGAGAGGTTCAGGAGCTCCGAGCAATGTTCCACGCCCGAGAAAACTCTCAAGACCTCAGGATACGGCAACCATATCCTGCTGAATGGAGGGATGTTCCCTTTCTACCAAGATATAAGCCGTTCAATATCAACCCATATGATGGCAAGACTTCAGCAAGTCGGTACATCACTTACTTTGAGGTCACTACCGATCATCTGCCCCATGATGACGCTATCCTCACGCGGTTATTCATTGGGGCATTGGAAGGAGTCGCCTTCGATTGGTACCGCAACCTGCCGGACAATTGCATCCATTCCTTCGCCGGCTTCAAACGCCTGTTCTTGGAGAGGTTCTATGAGGTAGGGCAGGACGTCACGATGTCTACCCTCATGGACGTCATTCAAGGAGAGAAAGAGCTGACGAGGAATTACATTGAGCGGTTTCGTCAAACCGTAATGAGGTTACCATCTGGCAACCCGGACTCTTCCTTGATCGAAATTTGCCAAAAGAGACTACTCCCAACAATCAGTCTCTGGATGGGCGAGAGTCAATTCAAGGACTGGAAGGCTTTTATCATTAGTGCTACAAGTGCCGAAGAACGACTAAAGAAGGCTCGCCAACTGGGATTACATATCTCAGAGGGAGAGAACAAGGGCAAGCGTCCCAGCACCACCAACGACAATGGGGGTAGCCCCTCCAACAACCGGGACAACAAAGGCAAGTAGGCTATGGTGGCCGATACAGCCCAGAAGCCTGAGTCGCAACCTGGACAAACAATAGCCTCAAATCACTTACTCTTTTGAAGACGGTCACGTCAAGCCTATCTTGGACATGCTCATACAAGGAGATAGGATTCAGCTTCCTCCACCGAGACGGGAGCCTCGGCCGGCTGATCTGGAGAACCCAAAGTTCTGCCATTACCACCGCTACGTCCACCATGCTACACACGACTGCTACCAACTGAAACGATATATCCAAAATCTCATCGATTCGAACGCTCTGGCCATCGATTTCGAGGAAGTAACCGTGGCAGCCAACATGGTGTCCGTACAATTCGGCAGCTTTCCTCCAACAGAGACCCAGGACGGGGTTATACCCATCCCTCTGGCAATGATGGAGATTGCTAAATCTTCCGCCTGCTCGCGATCAAGCTGCTGGTCTAGTACCCCTCACCACATCACGAGGGGAAATCATGTGGGTCTATCCGGACCTAGTCCACGAGGTAACTCAGTCCACCATCTTCTAAAAAGAAAAGTAGAAAAGTCAGATCCTGCCGTACCACCTCGGCAGATAAAGAATAAGTCACGGCCGTTGTTACTCGATCCGGAGCACAATCTCAACCTGTGGCTGAAAACTCGACTGATGATCATCCGCCCACTACCACGGATGCTCCGGGACCGGCTCAGCATTCGACGACCGACAAGCCTAGGCCGAAGGAGACTCGCTTCGACAAATCCCTCCGAAAGGAAACATCTCAGGGGCTGGAGAGGCCCTACAACTTGACATCTTGGCGCAATTGGCCAATACACGGCCAAATTGTCCTTATATGAACTCCTGAGGCTCTCGAAGGATGTCCGCACAGCTTTGAGCGATGCACTTCAAAATGCCGACGCGTACCTGGCTCAGGTCAACCTCACGGGGAAAATCAGCCCGCAGACCTCCAAGACAGTGCCTGTACGGGAGCAATGCCCAACATCGTCTTCACTCCACAAGACATGCTCATCAAGACTAATATGCACGATCGCCCATTATACTGCACAGGCTACATCGGCGACATAAAGGTGGACCGGATGCACATTGACCCTGGGTCTTCCATAAGCATCATTCCAAAAGGACTACTGCATCATCTTCGTATCCCGATGCATCGCCTGACCCCTACAAACACCGCCATCAGCGGGTTCAATTCGGGCAGGAGCTACCCAATCGGGAAGATCCGTCTGAAATGTCAGATTGGCGATCTCCAATCAGAAGTCACTTGCTACGTCATAGATGCCGACACTTCATACAACATCCTTTTGGGGCGCCCTTGGATACACGATTACATGATCGTGCCTTCCACGCTACACCAATGCTTCAAATATGTCGACAAGTACAGCTTCGTAAGGACAGAATTTGCTGACATCGATCCCTTCAAAGGGGTCGAATCTTATTACTCGGACTCCTGCCTATACGAAAAGTTGAAGAGGCCTTGAAGGAGGAAATGAACAAACTGATGAAGCGACCACGGGATCAGAAGAACCTCTGACAATCCACCTCCAGGCTCACAAACCAGGCAATTCCGTACCCCTTACGGCCACGCTGCGTAAGGACGCAATCAGCCTCTCGGCACAGGAAGAGCAGTTGAGAATCCGGCTGCCAAGGTTCGGCCAGGTACCGAGACCCACGACAGGGCCACTTACCATCCGATTGCCGAGAGTCGGTCAATCCCAAACAGAGAAGCTCAATCCCTCCGATAGACCTCTGACGATACCTGCCTAAGAAGGGTCGTCACCCCGATGCGAGGTCTGACACTTCAAGCGAACCAGCCACCCCTCGCTCCACATCAAGTGCCAGACTGGGGGTTGCTAGTCTACCGACAACCCCACGCTTCGCTCCGTCAGTTGAACCTCTGAAGATCAAGCTGACTAGGATGCCCTCTCAATCTTCATTCACACAGGGGGTAGCCGAAGAGGAACCAGAGCTAGCCAAGTATGTGGCTGCCCACACTGATGCTCCCTCCGCAGATGATGTAATCCCTCTCGAAAAGATACCTTACTTCATCAACAAAGGGTTATCTTTGAACTACACCGAGCTCAATAAGCTATGTACAATGTATGCTATGGAATACGGTATAGGCACTCACCTACATACACAGGTGACAAATGTGTACACCGCTATCCAACTTACTCCAGTAGAAGACGCTTACCGAATAATCGAGGGAGGGGACCACCCAATCATCTTCGGCCGGACGAACAACCCGTATCCCCTCGCCATGGAAGAAGTCGACTTCGGGTCAGATGCTGGAAGACTGCCTCTGTATCTCTATAGCCCTCAATCCAAATATCTCATGCAGAAACAGGGGTATGATCTAGAGACAACGCCAGGACTGAACTACGGCACAGGACGACGATTATCTTTGAAGACGCCAGCCCCGGCAGGCAAACCACGGAACTACTATAACAAAACCCGATGCGGTTTAGGGTATGTAACGCCTACTACGACCCCTGAAAGCTCAGATGAAGAATGCGACTGACAGTCACATTCAACCGGATCACCGACTTCCGACTCAGATACCAGCATCGGAGATGTGTTCAGACAAGTCATGTCAGTCAATATGGCGTTCGCTGACGCTTACGAGGAAGACGAAGACATCCCCAAAATCCTTGAGCTAGAGCCATGGGCCCACAATTAGACGCACAATGGGAAAAGCGGTTCGAACTGAGAGAACCTCCTACCGAAGATGAGGTCATACAAGTGGATCTCGCAGCGAATCTTCTCCAAAACCGATCTTTATCAATAAAAGCCTAACTGACGAAGAACGAGAGTCGCTGTTAGAACTTGTCAGAGAGTACATTGATGTGTTCGCCTGGAGCTATGAAGACATGCCGGGGTTAAATCCTGACATCGCTCCACAAACTCAATATACGGCCAGATGCAAAGCCAGTCAAGCAGCAACAACGACGCTTCCGCCCAGGCGTCATGGACGCGATCGAAGCCGAAGTCAACAAGCTAATAGCCAGCGGCTTCATTCGTGAAGAGCAACATCCTGATTGGGTGCCAATATAGTGCCCGTCCTCAAGAAGAATGGAAAGATTCGAATCTGCATCGACTTCCGCAACCTGAACGAGGCATGCCCCAAAGATGAATTTCCCCTTCCTATCACAGACATCATGATCGACAATACATGCGGCTTTGAACGTATGTCATTCATGGATGGATTCTCGGGGTACAATCAAAAAGATGTCTCCCGACGATGAAAAGCACACCTCATTCCGAACCCCGATTGGCACATACTGCTACACAGTCATGCCATTCGGTCTAAAGAATGCTGGCACTACATATCAGCGAGCCATGAGTATCATTTTCAGAGAACATTTACGCAAGACAGTGGAATGCTATGTCGATGACATCGCCGTCAAGAGTCGCCGTAAGGAAGATCATCTGCAAGACCTGAGAACGGTATTCAACTTAATGCGAGCCCACAATCTGAAGATGAACCCTACGAAATCGTTCTTGGGCGTATCCAGCGGGAAGTTCTTAGGCTTCATCATCACTGCACGGGGTATCCATGTAGACCCCGAGAAAACAAGGGCAAGCATGGAGATGGGTCCCCGAGAAATCTTCGTGAACTTAGAGGCCTCCAAGGGAGGCTAGCTTATATCAGAGGTTCATTTCCAACCTCTCCGGGCGATGACGATCGTTCACACACCTCATGAAGAAGGGAGTCTCATTCGTATGGGACGAGGAATGCCAGCGCGCTTTCGATGACATCAAAGAATATTTGTCAAATCCTCCAGTCCTGGTGGCCCCGGTCCCTGGAAAACCATTCCTGCTCTATGTACGAGCAATGGAACACTCCCTCGGTGCCCTGCTAGCACAAAACAACGACGCAGGCTACGAGCAGGCCATATACTATCTCAGCCGAATGATGGTCGGGCCCGAACACCGATACACCGCTGTGGAGAAAGAATGCCCGCCCTGGTATTCGCCATTCAAAAGACGTGGCACTATGTCACGGGGCAAACCATACATGTGATCTCACGAATCAACCCTCTCAGGGTCCTCATGACCAAACCAGGGGCACTCAGCTCCCGCCTCGCTACATGGGCAATATTGCTGTCCCCCTATCATATGATCTTCGTCCCGCAGAAGGCTGTCAAAGGTCAAGCCCTGGCAGACTTTTTGGCAGCCCATCCAGGATCGGGATCATCCAGAATATACGAAGAAATCCCAGATGAGGTCGTCGATTCAAATACAACCACCCACGATAACATATGGCGGATGTTCTTCGATGGCGCTTCAAGAACCGGACCCAAGGGAAATATCGTCGTCGGGGTCGGAGTAGTATTGGTCTCTCCTACCGAGCTAGTGATCAATCGCGCCTACTCTCTCACGGAACCCTGCTCTAACAATGTGGCCGAGTACAACGCTTTGGTCATTGGCCTCCAACTTGCAAAAGAACTGGGGGTAGAATATCTGGAAGCATACGCGATTCGCAATTAATCGTCAACCAGATTCGGGGGACGTACGAAGTCCGCCATGAAGACATGATCCCCTACCACCAAATAGCGATCAATATATCTCATCATTCGAGGGATTCTTCATCGAACACGTCCCCAGACTCCAAAATATCGAAGCTGATGCCCTAGCAGGCCTGGCCGCTTCCTAGCAGTGCCAAACCACTTTCACCATTCGGTCGATATAATCGGCCATGAGTGGTCTGCCCCAAGAACAACGTTCAGGCCGTGGCGAGTTATTCTGCTCAGATGATCGACGAAGCGCCAGACTGGAGACAACCATTCATAGACTTCGTGGTTACGACATCCTGCCCGAGAACCCGAAGGAGGCTACTTCTATCAGACGGCGTTCTATCAGATTCTTCTACGATACAGAGACGAAAATGCTGTATCGCCGCTCCTACGACGGATTACTACTTCGGTGCTTGTCGAACGCAGAAGCCAAAGAAGCCGTATGAGAGGCTCATGACGGTGTCTGCGGGGCCCATCAGCCCGATCCAAAACTACAAGATCGCCTTCGCCGAATGGGCTACTACTGGCCCACGATGGTGGCAGATGCGATAGATTATGCCAGAAAATGCAAAGCCTGCCAAGTCCACGCGGACTTCATTCACCAACCATCCGAATTTCTATATCCGACAGTGGCGTCCTGGCCATTCGAAGCATGGGGAATGGATATCATTGGTCCAATCACCCCACCTTCCTTCCGAGGACATCGCTTCATACTTGCGATCACTGATTACTTCTCAAAGTGGACAGAAGCTGTCCCACTCGCCGAAGTCAAGACTTCGAACGTGATCAGCTTCCTGAAGCACCACGTCATCTACCGCTTTGGACTGCCCGAAGGATCATCCATGATAATGGTCCGCAGTTTGTAAGCCACGCATTCTACCGATTATGTGACAAACACGCATTCAGAATGTCGCTTCGACACCATACAACCCGGCAGCAAACGGGTTAGCAGAGGCATTCAACAAAACAATCATCAAACTCCTCAAGAAGTTGTCTCCTCCAACAAATGTGACTGGAACGAGAAGCTCGGCGAGTGCTTATGGGCTTCTCGCACCACAGTTCGAACAGCCACGGGAATACACCATTCTCCTAGTGTACGGAAGTGAGGCAGTTTCCCATTAGAGACTCAAATACCCTCACTCCGCGTCGCCCTCACTTATCAATTGACAACGGATGATAACTACCGACGTCGACTACAAGAGTTAGAGGCCTTAGATGAAAAATGCCTCCTAGCTCAGCAAAGGATCGAACTATACCAAGCACGCATCTCAGGAGCCTTCAACAAAAGGTCAAAGTCAGAACATTCCAAGTGGGCGATCTTGTTTTGGCAGTCAGGAGGCCAATGGTCATGACTCACAAGACCACCGGCAAGTTCCAGCCAAAATGGGAAGGCCCATTTATCATCGAGGCCGTGTTCTCCAATGGTGCTTACCGCCTCGCCAAGCAGAACGGAGACTTGCTCATGTTGCCCGTCAATGGCAAGTTCCTGAAGAAATACTAGGTTTTTTAAACAACATTTTTCAGAATTGAGTCATGTGCCCGCTGGTACCATGAACTCAACCCCCCCAATTTTCCAACTTATCGAGTCACGTACCCTCTTGTACCGCTGAACTCATATCCTAAATTACCAAGTCATGTACCCGCTGGTACCTCTGAACTTACACTTCGATTCCAACATTCATGGATTGTCGAGTTATGTACCCGTCGGTACCCCTGAACTTACTTTATCCTAGTCACTCTTTTGAAAGAAAGTCATGTATAACCATACCCGCTGAACTTTCCTCCACAAGAGATCTTCCCTCATGATCCACTACCTGCACTCCCAGTGCACAAAAAGGGTAACGGATCCACAAATTTCCAAGACGACCATGTCCTCATCACTGAGTCGTCCATTTCCGCCAAAAACAAATCACCCCTACATAGAATTTCCATGTCCTCATTACCTCTGAGTTATTCTACGTACCCCCCTCATTGAGCCCACTCCTGTCATGTTCATTACCTCTGAATGGGAAGGCTCCGTCGAAGAAACCTTCATGCTTGCCATATCCTCATTACCTATGAGCGAGAGTATGATAATCCCCTTTCAACCTATTACCTGTACCCACAACCGGAGTACGCCAAGGGTAATGGGTCCACAAATGTCCTCTGTTGACCACAAATGTCCTCTGTTGACCACAAATGTCCTCTGTTGACACAAATGTCCTCTGTTGACCACCAATACCCTCCGTC
>JANAVB010016988.1:30000-65189 GCA_029216955.1 Iris pallida | reverse complement strand
TGACCATTAAGGAAATACCAATAGTACTATCTAGACCATAGAGACTAAAGAAATTTAACCCATTTGGTCAACCAAGCCTTGGTCAATAAAACCGTAGAATGACGGTATAGGAATAAACAAGACTTAGATCCTTATGACTCTTAGACTATTCATTGTTTTTATTTCAATCGTAATCTCGTGCCTATATTTTACCACCTTGACTAATGTTGCTACTATAATCTAGTTTTGCAAACTCATTTATTTATCGAGTTTGTTCATGACTTATGCTATTGAGCGCGCTCACTAACATATTGTCTAATCAGAACCGGTGCATGATGGTCTGATCAACCGAGTGCACTTTGGTTCGCTTTTATCTATCATTCTATGTGGATGGGGACATAGCTAAACTTGTCCTCTAGAATCTCATCCACGATTGCCTTGACAATTCCTTGAAAAATTATCGGTCGCCTTTGAACAACGTATTCGTATTAAACATATTTTTGAACTCTTATTACCTTCGCCTTCACATATTTTGAAAATGAAGGCGCTTATACATCAACTTCCTCTAGCCTTCCTATCGGCTATGACCATTCTCACTCGATGTTGCTATATCTTCATCCCAAACTACTCGGCCCTATCAAGACCCTCTAATCGCTTAATTTAAGTGAACCTATTTCATTCTCTTAATCATGACCCTCATCATTACCCGTGACCATACCGTATATTTTTTTCTATGATCTAGATCGTGAATTCTTACGGCATGATTTGTTATAAATTGTTTCCCATCGATACCTCCTTGGTTCTTTCCCCCTACGAATTCTTAATTTCGAGGACGAAATTCTTTTAAGTTGGGTAGGATGTAAAACCCCTAAATTTCTACTATATTTTTATCGATTTTTGTACTGATTTAAAATTTTTGTATTGTACGTCGCGTAGTCGTATTGTACGTTATGCGCAAACGACATATTTCGTAATTTCTCGTCGAGTACGAATATGGACGAGCGTACATATATTTAGAAAAATATTTAATTTTAATTTTTTTATAGTTCAAAATAATTTATATAATAAATACTTGCTATCATACAAAAAATTCTAAGTTTGTTCTTTTCATTTTAAAGGCCCTTCAAATAATAAATAATATTTTATTGTATACTAGAAAAATATATTTATGTAAATATTATTTGTGCATACATATATCATAATTATTTATTACCTTATTTTAAATAAATAGTGTAATTTTTAAAATTATTATTATTATCATTTTGGAAAATATATTTTCGAATATTTGTGACAATTTAAATTTTGATTTGATTCCATGGATACATTTAAATAGTAAACTAATATCTATATTGAAATTGATTTGATTTTAAACTAAAATAATTTAATTAGATTTAATTGGATTTAGATTTGGATTGGATTTGATTGATTTTAATTAATACATGATCTAATTTGGGTTTTAAATCTTTTTCTAATCCTATCCATTGGGAATTCTATATCCTATAAATAGGCAGGTACTCCTCAAATTTTATCATTCATTAATTCTCCACAATTTCTACCACAAATAAACGTACAACGTGTCTGTGTTATCCTCAGCCCATAATCTTATTGCATCTTTACATGTACATAAATTTTTTCGTGTCGGACACACCCCGACACCAAATCCCTAAACCTATCCCTATCCTAACCCCATCGACCACCCGTTCTCCTTCAACGACCCCGAACCCCCGACACCAGCAAACACACGCCCAGCCATCACACCACCAGGCCGTCTCCATCTCCGACCGACCGCTCGTACCCAATCCGACCCCTACTCTCTATCGCCATCACAGCCTCCATCCGACCATCAACCCCGACCACATGCCCCGACCACCAAGTCCGACCACGACCACCAGCGACAACGTCAACCCCCATCATCACCAAGTAGAAGAAAGGAAAATAAAACCCTAAACCTAAACTTACCTCCACCGGAGTCGTGCCGGTTGTCGCGGTCTCCGCCTGAGCGGCCGACCTGAACACCGTCGACTCCGTATCCGCGCCGCCTCTTCTTGGCGTGCCGCGCCCAGCGGTGCTGCCCCAGCGCGCCACGACTGGCCGACCATACGCGCCGACGCCGACCAGCGCCGCCTTGGCCGAGCATCGGCTCGTCGAACTCCGGTTTTGGCCTTCCGACCGCCTCCTTGTCTTTCCCCACCGCGCGCACCCCTCCTCCTTGAGCGCCTCCGCCGCCGCTAGCTCCGCCACCTCACTTGGCCGGCAGCTCCGGCCAGAAACCCTAGTCACCGCGCCCGTGTCCACCGCTCCTCTCCGCCCGATCTCGTGTGCGCCGCCCCCTTCCAGCCCTTCCGACCGCCGCTTCCTTGGCCGCGACCACCTCTCCACGCCGTGCAGGTCGACACGCCACCGCACCTCTCTCCTTCCTCCGCTCTCCTCTTCCTCCGCGCATGCATCCCCGACCGCGTCCGACCCTCTCCGCCTTCCTTTCCCCCTTCTTTCCGCTCCTTCTCCCTCAGCCTCACCGTCACTCTCTCTCCATCACCGATTTTCCCACCTCTCTCCTCTCCTTCTTCCCACTTCCGTTCCCTTTGGTTTTCTCTCACCTCATTAACAGCGGGGGAATGAGTAAATGCTTTCTTTTGTTTTGTTTTTTTGTTTTTTTTTTTTTTTATTTTGCTTTTTATGTGTTATTTTATGATATTAATTGTTGTGTTTTTTTTATGTTATTAGTTGCTGCATGGCTCCTCTCTAATTACAAGTACTTCTGTGTTTGCTCTTCTCTCAAAGAAGAGAAGTAATGAGAGAAATTTAGTGTTTTGCTTATAATATTAACAAAGATATTTTACATATATTATCATTAGGATTATTAATATTATCATTATTTATAATATTACTTATTTTTGTTTTATTATTATCTAGTATTAGTATTACTATTAAAAAAATTGGGTTATTTTGTGTGCTTGTTTCTGTTGAGTTCTTTAAAGCTTCTTTTATTATTTATATTATTATATGTATTATTATTATTATTATTATTATTATATTTTAATTACAGAATATTAAGTAAATTTTATATATTATTGGTATTTATAATTGATTTAAGAATTAATATTATTAGCATTATTACTTCATATTGTTATTATTGAAAGTATAAATAAATATTTTCAATATTGGGTTAAAAGCCCTAATTGTATTTGCTATATTATTTTGTGGCATTTAAAGTATAGCTTATTAATAAAAATTTATTTTTACAAAATATGGTTCTTAAACTTAAATAATTTTTTTCTAATATTTTTGTTTCGCTTAAAATATTTTTGTCTAAAATATTATTTGACAAAGCTTACGGTTTTGCCTTAAATCGACTTTTTGATTTTCGAATATTTATTTGAAAGCATATTTAAACTAATATAATTTCAAGTATTATAATTATTTTCTAAGTAGTATAGTATTATTATATTATTTCCTCAAACTCCTTCGGTTATAAATCCTTGTCCATGAATAAACTTTCTTTTATCCTATTCCCTCGCCAATTTCGTACTACCGTATGTTCACCCTAACTAATTTGACCCTTCTGGACCCAATGGAACTGTTCGTGCCACTACCCGAGGTCACCTTATATAGTTGTTGCACCGAAGTCGAAGTTCGTGCCACATTGATTATCGCAGCACACCAGGCGTCCTACCAGGCAAGACACCTTGTTATTTGTTGTTTATTTATTTTAGCTCATATTTCATGCATTATTATTTTTTTTATGCAAAATAAACTGTGATACATGGCATAAACTGTTAGAACTTGCTGTTCATTTATATTTTCTACTATGTATTATTTTTCTCACATTATACCTAGATTTAAGGGACCACCTTCTGTGTTACATTCATTGGCCTTGACACGTTGTAACACGAAGTTGTGTGTTGCATGTAGGACACGGAAGTAGGTGATTGGCTGGCCACCAGTACATACAAGCCGTGCGATAGGAATAACCGCTAATAGAGGTTGCATGCTTAGTTTGACTTAGCGGTTATAGAGGTTTACTGTTGTGGATACAACAGAGTAGGCATTGGGCGGGGAAGACAATTTCTTAGCGTATGGGCTTCGATGCACTTTTCCTTGTGACCCGGACTCTCCGCTGGAGATACGGGGCTGATGACCCATGATTACTGACGGCCACTGACGATTCTGTGGAACGTCATGCTTACTGATGGGGCCTTTAGTGCCCCAAGGGGGGATTATGCCGATCCTATTCAGCCAGGGCCCATGCATAGGAAGGATTATTCTTAACTATATTTCACTTAGAATGGGTAGGCACCTTTATCCGTTAGATACGAGTACTTTTGGTTTGAGTACTTATATCTGACCGTGGCTTGGAACAATAACTTGTCGCAGATTAGTTCGTCACATCTTGTCCTTATTTGGTTGTAGGAGTGACTTACTACTTCGATGAGAAGGTATTGAACCTTGTGGGGTCCGGATACCATATTGGATTCATAGTATGGAAAGATACGTCACCATGAATTAGTTTACCATCTCATGTCCTTGTTTGGTTGGGGGGATGGTACGCTCGTTCAATAGGTGTGTATTGGACCATGTTATAAATTCAATTGACTTATTTATTTGAGCAATATTTATTCAGTTTATATGGCATGATATTGTGTCTTGTTACGTCCCTCTGAGGACCTGGTTATCTCTCCAGGTGTGTGCTTGTCTTTCGCAGGTGTTCTAGCTCTAGCCATGATCATTGCTATTTTTTTTCGAGGATGATTGCACTTGGATCGACTTTGCTTCGCTCGTCAAATTCATTTCTTTACTCATGTATTTTTCCTTTACTTGTTGGTAGTGGATTTGTCTCCGCCCAACATATTGTATCAAAACAAATCATTATCTTTATATGATCTTTTATTCATTATTTTGTGTGGATGAAATTAGTTATAGTTCTACTGAATTTTACAGCTTATATATTTATACGAGGCTTCCATATATTGGAGTATACTTCGGATGAATACAGCTGGCATGTCTACGTTCCTAGTCCTACGTATTTTGGGACTGGGGTGTTACATATTTTTGTGGTGGCCCATACAGGTCAAGATAAATTGTTTGGTTACTATACCGTACCAAGCAAGCCTGCAAATAGGATTAGAAGTCTAGGATCTCATCCATATACTTGACCTTTTCTTCGATTCCATATTCGACCGACTCATCGATTGCATCTTGCTTGATTCCTTCTATCATTATCTTCCCTTCATGCTTGCTAGAGATTGACCCTACTAAGTTAGATGTCCCAAACACCCATAGCTTAATTCTTTAAGTTGGGTAGAATACCCCACGACTTAACACACCCTTGACCATTAAGGAAATACCAATAGTACTATGTAGACCATAGAGACTAAAGAAATTTAACCCATTTGGTTAACCAAGCCTTGGTCAATAAAACCGTAGAATGACGGTATAGGAACAAACAAGACTTAGATCCTTATGACACTTAGACTATTCATATTTGTTCTTTATTTCAATCATAATCTCGTGCCCATATTTTTACCACCTTGACTAATGTTGCTACTATAATCTAGTTTTCTAAACTCATTTATTTTTCGAGTTTGTTCATGACTTATGCTATTGAGCGCGCTCACTAACATATTGTCTAATCAGAACCGGTGCATGATGGTCTGATCAACCGAGTGCACTTTGGTTCGCTTTTATCTATCGTTCTATGTTGATGGGGACATAGCTAAACTTGTCCTCTAAAATCCCATCCACGATTGCCTTGACAATTCCTTGAAAAATTTTCGGTCGCCTTTGAACAACGTATTCGTATTCGATAATATCTTCTTTGAACTCTTTATTACCTTCGCCTTCACATATTTTTGAAAATAAAGGCGCTTATACTTCAACTTCCTCTAGCCTTCCTATCGGCTATGATCATTCTCACTCGATGTTGCTATATCTTCATCCCAAACTACTCGGCCCTATTAAGACCCTCTAATCGCTTAATTTAAGTGAACCTATTTTGTTCTCTTAATCGTGACCCTCAATCATTACCCGTGACCATACCGTATTATTTTTTCTATGATCTAGATCGTGAATTCTTACGGCATGATTTGTTATAAATTGTTTTCCATCGATACCTCCTTGTGTCTTCTTCTCCTCCTACGAATTCTTAATTTCGAGGACGAATTTTTTTTAAGTTGGGTAGGATGTAAAACCCCTAAATTTCTACTATATTTTTTATCGATTTTTGTACTGATTTAAAATTTTTGTATTGTACGTCGCGTAGTTGTATTGTACGTTGTGCACAAATGACGTATTTCGTAATTGCTCGTCGAGTACGAATATGGACGAGCGTACTATTTTTAAAAAAATATTTTAATTTTAATTTATTTTATAGTTCAAAATAATTTATATAATAAATACTTTGCTATCATACAAAAATTTTTGAAATACTTTGCTATAATAAATACTTTGCATACATATATCATAATTATTTATTACCTTATTTTAAATAAATAGTGTAATTTTTGAAATTATTATTATTAGCATTTTGGAAAACATATTTTTGAAATATTTGTGACAATTTAAATTTTGATTTGATTCCATGGATACATTAAATAGTAAACTAATATATATATTTGAAATTGATTTGATTTTAAACTAAAATAATTTAACTAGATTTAATTGGATTTAGATTTGGATTGGATTTGATTGATTTTAATTAATACATGAATTATCTAATTTGGGTTTTAAATCGTCTCCTAATCCTATCCAATTGGGAATTTCCATATCCTATAAATAGGCAGGTACTCCTCCAATTTTTATCATTCATTAATTCTTCGCAATTTCCACCATAAATAAATGTGCAACGTATCTGTGTTATCCTCAGCCCATAATCTTATTCCATCTTTTACATGTACATAAATTTTTCGGTGTCGAACACACCCCGACACCAAATCCCTAAACCTATCCCTATCCTAACCCCATCGACCACCCGTTCTCCTTCAACGACCCCGAACCCCGACACCAGCAAACCCACGCCCAGCCATCACCACCACCAGGCCATCTCCATCTCCGACCGACCGCCCATACCCAATCCGACCCCTACTCTCCATCGTCACCACGGCCTCTATCCGACCATCACCCGACCACATGCCCCGACCACCAAGTCCGACCACGACCACCAGCGACAACGTCAACCCCCATCATCACCAAGTAGAAGAAAGGAAAATAAAACCCTAAACCTAAACTTATCTCCACCGGAGTCGTGCCCGGTTGTCGCGGTCTCCGCCTGAGCGGCCGACCTGAACCCCATCGACTCCGCATCCGCGTCGCCTCCTCCTTAGCGTGCCGTGCCCAGCGCGCGCTCCAGTGTGCCACGACTGGCCGTCCACACGTGCCGACACCGACCAGCGCTGCCTTGGCCGAGCGCCGGCTCGTCGAACTCCGGTTTTGGCCTTCCGACCGCCTCCTTGTCTTTTCCCCACCGCGCGACCCCTCCTCCTTGAGCGCCTCCGCCGCCGCTAGCTCCGCCAGCTCCGCCACCTCACTTGGCCAGCAGCTCCGCCAGAAACCCTAGTCGCCGCGCCCGTGTCCCCCACTCCTTTCCGCCCAATCTCGCGTGCGCCGCCCCCTTCCAGCCCTTCTGACCGCCGCTTCCTTGGCCGCGACCACCGTACCACGCCGTGCAGGTCGACGCGCCACCGCACCTCTCTCCTTCCTCCGTTCTCCTCTTCCTCTGCCGTATGCGTCCCCCGACCGCATATGACCCTCTCCGCCTTCCTCTTCCCCTTCTTCCGCTTCTTCTCCCTCAGCCTCACCGTCACTCTCTCTCCATCACCGATTTTCCTACCTCTCTCCTCTCCTTCTTCCTACTTTCGTTCCCTTTGGTTTTCTCTCACCTCATTAACATCGGGGGAATGAGTAAATGCTTTCTTTTGTTTTGTTTTTTTTTATTTTACTTTTTATGTGTTATTTTATGATATTAATTGTTGTGTTTTTATGTTATTAGTTGCTGCGTGGCTCCTCTCTAATACAAGTACTTCTGTGTTTGTTCTTCTCTCGAAGAAGAGAAGTAATGAGAGAATTTTAGTGTTTTGCTTATAATATTAACTAAGATATTTTACATTATTATTATTAGGATTATTAATATTATCATTATTATTATTATTATTATTTGTTTTTATTATTATCTAGTATTAGTATTACTATTAAAAAAATTTGGGTTATTTGTGTTGCTTTTTTCTGTTGAGTTCTTTAAAGCTTCTTTTATTATTTATATTATTATATATTATTATATTATTATATATCTTTAATCACATAATATTAAGTAGATTTTATATATTGGTATTTATAATTGATTTAAGAATTAATATTATTAGCATTATTACAATTCATATTGTTATTATTGTAAGTATAAATAAATATTTTCAATATTGGGTTAAAAGCCCTAATTGTATTTGCTATATTATTTTGTGGCATTTAAAGTATAGCTTATTAATAAAAATTTATTTTTACAAAATATGGTTCGTAAACTTAAATAAATTTTTTTCTAATATTATTTGTTTCGCTTAAAATATTTTTGTCTAAAATATTATTTGACAAAGCATACGGTTTTGCCTTAAATCGACTTTTTGATTTTGGATATTTATTTGAAAGCATATTTAAACTAATATAATTTCAAGTATTATAATTATTTTCTAAAGTAGTATATGTATTATTATTATTTCCTCAAACTCCTTCGGTTATAAATTCTTGTCCATGAATAAACTTTCTTTTATCCTATTCCCTCGCCAATTTCGTACTACCGTATGTCCACCCTAACTAATTTGACCCTTCTGGACCCAATGGAACTGTCCGTGCCACCACCCGAGGTTACCTTGCATAGTTGTTGCACTGAAGTCGAAGTTCGTGCCACATTGATTATCGCAGCACACCAGGCGTCCTACCAGGCAAGACACCTTGCCATTTGCTGTTTATTTATTTTAGCTCATATTTCATGCATTATTTATTTTCTTTATGCAAAATAAACTGTGATACATGACATAACCTGTTAGAACTTACTGTTCATTTATATTTCCTGCTATGTATTATTTTTCTCACATTAAACCTAGATTTAAGGGACCACCTTGTGTTGCATTCATTAGCCTTGACACGTTGTAACACGAAGTTGTGTGTAGCATGTAGGACACGAAAGTGCTTGATTGGCTGGCCACCAGTACGTACAAGCCGTGCGATAGGAATAACCGCTAATAGAGGTTGCATGCTTAGTTTGACTTAGCGGTTATAGAGGTTTACTGTTGTAGATACAATAGAGTAGGCATTGGACGGGGAGGACAATTCCTTAGCGTATGGGCTTCGATGTACTTTCTCTTGTGACCCGGACTCTCCGCTGGAGATACGGGGCTGATGATCCATGATTACTGACGGCCACTGACGATTCTACGGAACGTCATACTCTTACTGATGGGGCCTCTGGTGCCCCAAGGGGGACTACGCCGATCCTATTCAGCCAGGGCCCATGCCTAGGAAGGATTGTTCTTAACTACATTTCACTTAGAATGTGTATGCACCTTTATCCATTAGGTACGCATACTTTTGGTTTGAGTGCTTGTATCTGACCGTAGCTTGGAACAATAACTTGTCGCGGATTAGTTCGTCATCTTGTCCTTGTTTGGTTGTAGGTATGACTTACTACTTCGATGAGAAGGTATTGAACCTTGTTGGGGCCCGGATACCATATTGGATTCATAGCATGGAAAGATACGTCACCGTGAATTAGTTTACCATCTCCTGTCCTTGTTTAGTTGGGGGGATGGTACGCTCGTTCAATAGGTGTGTATTGGACCATGTTATAAATTTAATTGACTTATTTATTTGAGCAATATTTATTCAGTTTATATAGCATGATATTATGTGTCTTGTTACGTCCCTCTGAGGACCTGATTATCTCTCCAGGTGTGTCTCTTATCTTTCGCAGGTGTTCTAGCTCTAGCCTTGATCATTGCTATTTTCTTCGAGGATGATTGCACTTGGATCGTCTTCGCTTCGCTCGCCAAATTCATTTCTTTACTCATGTATTTTTCCTTTACTTGTTGGTGGTGGATTTGTCTCCGCCCAACATATTGTATCAAGACAAATCATTATCTTTATATGATATCTTTTTTTCATTTATTTTGTGTGGATGAAATTAGTTATGGTTCTACTGCATTTTGCAGCTTATGTATTTATACGAGGTTTCCATATATTGGAGTATACTTCGCATGAATACAGCTGGCATGTCTACGTTTCTAGTCCTACGTTTTGGGACTGGGGCATTACAGTTGTAGTGTACTTGCCTCTGGTCCAAATCGCTGACTTTGATCCAACTCCAACCTATAAAATACAAGACTTAGGTATTAAGTTACTACACTCTCTTGAAATTCCTATTTAAAACCCCTTAAAGACTTTAGCCCAAACTAAAACTAATTCCTTAAAGCCTTAAAGTTCCAAAGAATTTATTTCAAAATTCTATTTATTTCATAATCTAATTCATATCAAATCCCAAGAAAAATCAATTTGATATAGAAGCCCACTAATACTATATTATACCTAATTAATCACAAAGCCCAAAAGCTATGGGAATTAAAGGCTCCAAAAAAACCAACACACTCACCTTTCTTATTAAGCTACTCATATGATAGTCCTTTTTGGAAATACACATTTAGAATATATATACATATAAAGACCCTGGCATGGGCAGCCCAAACAACTATTCAGGCCCTTTGGGGCTAGTCCAAACTCAATACCCAATCAATGAAATGAACCCAATCTTATTAAATGGACTTATCCCAACACTCTAAAAACCATATGCTTTGTCCACTAGAGTAAACCCCAAAAAAATTTAAATTTAATTTTAGGCTTATATAATATTTTAAGGATTATTTAATTTTTATTTACCTAAAAAATATTTGTTTTATATATAAATAGCCTTAGTCATGATTGAGATTTGTTATGCATGTTGATTAGGAAACATGGCATGGTTAGCGTAGTCGAATACCATGACTAGCATATTAGGCATGGTATGGTTGGCATAGCCATATCTATATCACATATATGGAATCAATTTAAATTGTGGCATATTTCATAAATATTTGTATATATAAGGATTTCTATCTAGATATACCACCTTGTATATTTAAATCAAATTTAAACCAAATCTTTTCCAATCCTATATATTAAATGATATGTACATAGATATACAGCATATCTTCAAGTTTTCGTATATGTACTCTCGTATATTTTAAGCATCCAGTGTATATTCATATATATTTAAATTTTCAATATATATTCATAAATATTTGAATTTCCTTATATAGATATCTCCAAATATATAGATATTAATCTTCAAATCTTTTTTTTCACCCATATATGCAACTAGATGCTTGTAAATATATGTCCCCATATAGTTGTCATATATAGATACATTATATATTGAGATAGGATCATATGCATAGGATATAAGATTAAATATATTCATTATGTGCATATAATACAATATATATGTGACTTTCCTAATGTGCATAATAAATTACCTAAACAAATCTAGCCAATCTTTTATCCTAAATATTGAACTATATATATATTTTATATATATATTATATATATATATATACTATATATATATATAGGGAGGTACCCCAGAAAGAAGGTGATAGAAGACTGCAACAATCAGCCGAAGGATAGCACAAGCAAGAAGCACCGAGTGGTGATATCTAGAGAGGATGGAGGGCAGGATGCGATTGGGATACTTACTACGGGCGCTTCATATCTTTTTGTTGCTAATCCCAGATGGAAGGACCATTGTAAAAGTGGTGGTGATCTCAGCGGGTTTAGCCCGCCTCTTAAGGCGTCTCCAGAGGGTTTGCAGCGGCTGAAGGTCAGATGGACCACGCTTTTCCCCAAATGGTGGCTTTGGAGATATGAGGGGTCATCTTCTGGATATTAAATGTCTATCTTAGCTTGGAATGTCTGAGGTGCGTGTGCAATAGGGAGATGGAAGGAGATCAGAAAGGTATTGAGGCGGGAAGCATGTTCCATTATAGTGCTACTAGAGACTAAAATTAAGTCTCCTAGGCTGCTACAACGAAAGACCCAACATCAGTGGTGTCAGGTGCATAACTTGGAGGTAGAAGGGGGGCGCGTATCTGGGTGAGCTGGACAGCAAAAGCTGGGCTGTACAGGTAATTCATTTATCAGATCAGCTGAATGTTATGTCTTTCACTAATAAGGGGGATGGCTTTTATCTTGGGAGCGGTGTATGGCAACAACAACAGACAGCTTCGGAAGACTTTATGGGAGGAGATCTTTCAAGTTAGTATTGTAGGTGAGAATCAGTTCCATGTGCCACAGCTGTTGATGGGGAAATTTAATGCCCTACTCTTCAGTCACAAAAAAATGAGAGGACGGCATGTCCCAGATGGAGTCTTACATGACTTCCAAAGATGCCTTTGCAATCTGGTCTGCAGGCGGTGGAGAGAATGGATCACATTTGGTCTTAGCATAATAAAGCTACCCACAAACAAGTTGCCTGCCAGCTTGATCATACTTTAGAGAATCGGAAGTGGTTTACAATGTTCCCTGATATGGTTGCTGAGTGCCTCCCAGCCGGCATGAGTGATCATTTGCCAGTTCGTATTCACCTGTCGACGGTTGCCTCCCAAAGGCACGTCCTTCGGATACAACAACAAATGGAGCTACATGAGTGGATATACGGAGGTCCCAGGCGTGTTGGGCACTCCTGTTGAGGGACATCCCTAATTTTTTATGGTTCAGAGGTTAAAGTTGGTGAAGGCTGGTTTGAAATTCTAGGAGAGAGGGTCACGACATACCCCACTCACTGAGAAGGAGGACCAGCTTCAGGAGGCACATATTGCTTTACAAGAGGACATTCTTAATACTAACCTTGCAGCGGCGGAACAGGATGTTTGTAGGGAGGTAGGGGCTCTACGCATACTGGAAGAGATCGAGTTGGCTAATCGAGCCAAATGTAGCTGGTTGTATGATGGTGACAAATGCTCCAAGTTCTTCTATGATATCATCCAGGCCCGCCAGCATCAAAATCACATTTCAAAGCTATATAGAGTATATAGCAAAAAGGTGGTCAACGCTATTGCATTACAAGAGGAAGCAATCAGGTACTACACTGAGCTCTATAATTAAATTCTTATTTATCTAAGTTTTTGGAGATTGTGTGCAAGAGACTAGTTACCCCCACTGGGTAACAATGTACTGCTAGCACCATTGATGATATAGGAGATTGAAGATATTATGCGCCATGCGGACCCAAATAAATCTTCTGGCCCGGATGGTTTTGGGAGCCAGTTCTATAAAGTCTATTGGGATATTCTGAAGAAGGAGGTTCTGGAGATTGTCAGCGACTTCTTCGATAATGGCAAGCTGGTTAAGGAGCTCAACCATACCTTTCTGGCTCTTATCCTAAAAAAAGGAAGGTGCGACGTCTCTTAGTGATTTTTGTCCAATCTTCTGCTGCAACTTTTTATATAAAATTATCACTCACCTGATGTGCATACGTATGGAGCGGATTGTGCATGGCCTGATGTCTTGTAATCGAGCGACTATTGTGAAGGGGGCGGTCTATTGCTGACAATAGCCTGCTTGCCTATAAGCTGATCCGGGACTTCAACAAACCTGGAGGAGATAAAGTGTGCGTCAAGCTTGATCTGTGAAAAGCATATGACTCTGTCAATAAGGAGTTCGTGTGCAATATTATGCTTGCTATGGGCTTTGATCGTACTTGGGTGGATAGGGTTCATGTCACTCCCCGATCCTGGAATACGTATTTTAATACGTAAACCGATAAATTGTATTTACCTTGTATTTATACCATATTATTATGCTTTATTTTTTCATGCATTTCCCAAAATAATTGACAAAATATTATTTCCTAATTTATTTTCTGCATTTGGGCCTACAGTTTTGGCTCATTTGGGTAACCCATTATTGGTTCACCAATGGTTCATCATGAACTCTTTGGTTCATCATGAACCCATGGGTCCAAGATCTTTATATATACTCATCTCATTCTCTCTCATCTCATTTACTTCCTCTCATTTACTTCCTCCACCAACCAAGGCAAGTACTAACTTGCTCAAGAGATGGATCCATAATTTTGTCAATGATTTCTTACAAAACTATTTGCCAAAACATGTTCTTCTCCGCAATCTATACTAGTTTAGAACTTGGAAATTTCTATTTTGAAGCTTTGATTTTTGTAGATCTAAGTTTTAATCATTTTCGGATTTATTTAGTTTTGATCTGTTTTCGTTGAAGTTTTGTGGGTTTGATGCTTCCATGTGGAAGAGAATTCCATTTCACCCAAGTTGGAACTTTGGAAATTCGGATTTGGAGTTCGGATGACCAAGTTATGTTGTTTTGAAGTTTTGGGTTCTGCCATGGTGTTCTTGCTGTTTGGAGAAGACAGGTGAGCAGTGTGCAGAGCTTCTTAGCTCACGCACACTGAGCTACGTGCGCTCTTTAGCGCTGCGTACGCAGACTTAGGCACGCTTCCTGTTGGAAGCGTGTCTCCTGTAGCGTGCGTGACTTTTCACCCACGCTGCTCCCTGTAGCGTGCGTGACTTTTCACGCTACTCTCTCCTTGAGCTTGCGTGACTTTTCACACAGCTCTTCCCTTGAGTCTGCGAGACTTTTCACGCAGCACTCTCCCTCGAGTCTGCGTGACTTTTCACACAGCTCTTCCCTTGAGTCTGCGTGACTTTTCACGCAGCACTCTCCCTCGAGTCTGCGTGACTTTTCACGCACGCTGCCTTGTGTAAGCCTGCGTGACTTTTCACGCACGCTGCCTTGTGTAAGCCTGCGTGACTTTTCACGCACGCTGCCTTGTGTAAGCTTGCGTGACTTTTCACGCACGCTGCCTTGTTGTGCGTATGCTTTTGATATTTTATTAGATATTATATGCCCATTTTATATCCTTACGCCTTTTGTCCCGAGCATGATATGAGCACTAATGTGACCCTGGAGAACAAAGTGTTCCTACTCGATACATGTACCTGAATGTCCCAGTTCTTGTTCATGCTCGACAAATGACTCGTAACTCCACGTGGCGTATTGTAATGATGCATTACACTAAGGAGGGTAGAACATGTTGACATACTGATTGACATGGATCCTTTTTGGGGTACTCGTACTAAAGTACGACTTTAGGAGGATAATCATGCAGGCCACAGCATGAGAGTCCAAGATTTCACCTAGGGTTAAACTAGGCAACTAAATATACTAGATGCATGGGGAGGGCAAATCCCGAGATCGTGTTACACCAGCCGCCTTGAGATATTGTCTTGACGCGCCGGCTGGTCTCCACGGATACTGTGTCATCCGCAACGAGCGAATGACTGTATCCGATTAATTCCTGCTATATATTACAGGTTTTGGCAAGGTGGCCTTGCGAGGGACCTGTGCTCAATAACACCTGTCTACGCGAACCCCTGGGTTGGCTAGCCTTGCTGGAAATATACGATCTGAGGATTTTCTAATAACATGATGCGAGGATAACCTCATTCCACTAGAAACTCGTAGACTTGATTGGCCGTAAAACGACTTGCTTGTATCCTATTTACCTTCCGCGAATAACCGAGGGAAGCGGACTGTCATGGTACGTGATCAACCCATGTTCTTGTTTGATTGTTGGGTTGGTTATCGTACTATGACAGGCTGTGGACCGAAGTTATGAACGGAAGACTTATTCTGGTTGTGAAGTGCTACTTCTGTGAATGACTAAGGAACATGGTCTATCATGGTACATGATCCAACCCATGTTCTTGTGATTGTTGGGTTGGTTATTGTGCTGCGATAGGCTATCGACCGAAGTCACGATCAGGAGATTTTATTGTTTATACCTTTTAACTTATGTGAAAGTTATAGAGTACGACACGTCCCGACTCCATGCGCACCTTTTGTCCTTGTTTGGTTGTAAGGGTGCCATATGGGTTCGAGGATGTTGTGCTACCCTATAATAGTTGCATAGTATTACTATTATCAATCATTCTATTAGCTGGGTTTTAATCTTAACTCTTGTGCCCCTTTGGCGGTACTTGCTATTCGGGGCTGACCCCGCTGGTTTTGTTTGGCCAGATCTCTTAGCAGAGCCAGAGGACACGATCTTCCTCCTGACATCCATGGTGCATACTAGGAGCATGGCGGTTCGGGGACTCGAGTGGGTTTCTTCTCCACCACTCCTGCTTATACTTTTGCGGCGTTTAGCCACCGGCACCTGTTAGCCGGATTACTTGATATTTTGTGTCAATACATAATTGTAATTAAACAGACTGTAGCTGTGTATAATTTTGTACTCCTGACTCTCCGAGATAGCTAAATTATAAAGCTAGTCTCTCATGATCATTTTGATGAAGCGTCTGGGACGCCTTATTGCTTTATCTTTAATGTTCATTTAATTGCTGATTTGACTTAATTGATTGAGACATAGAACTCTGTGGGACCATAGGAGACTTGATTGTAGCATGTACCCCCAGTCTCTCGACAGCCACGATCGCCGTATGACGTTATGTACCTCATATGGAGTAGCTGGCCTAGTCCGTCTCCGTATTTCGGTACTGGGGCGTGACAAGGTTTTAGTGGTGGCCCATGCAGGTCTGATTTTCAGACTTGGGGGTATTGCGAATTATTAGGAGTCTCAATCAAAACTTGTTCCCCTTGAAATTCTTCGAATTCTCTGTCCTTGCCTTGATCTCTAACCTGACTTGCATCCTCGAAATCTTCCTCGTCCGGACTTGATAATCTTATATTCTTCTCTATAGGGGTGCTTCATTCTCAGTAGCGGGTGAGGCCCATGAGGAAGAGCAGCAAGAGCATGGCTCGACTGGGCAGCAACAGGGGAGAGAACCTTCTCCTGTACAGGCACGAGCAGAAATGGAACCAGAGGCAGTGCAGCCGCAGGTTATTGGAACTCCTGCAGCACCAGCAGCGACGGCAGTACCAGACGCCGTAGCACTCCTGGAGATCATCCGGGGGTTTCTTGTCACTAACCAACAGCAACAGACTGGCAGCAGGAGTAGAAGTGTTGCTGAACCAAGGGATTCAGTTAGCTCTTGAGAGGAGTGTCGGGGCTGACTCGGGAGCATCAGGAAGGTTTCGTCGCTTGAACCCGAGGTATTTTGATGGCACGGAGGATGCCATCACTGCGGATGCCTGGATTCAAGACATCGAAGCCATTCTTGTGGCAGCCAAGGTTCCAGATGATGAGAAGGTTGATCAGGTCAAATTAGTACTTCAGGATCTTGCCCGCGACTGGTGGGCATCAGAAGAAGTTGGTAAGGCGCCCTGTTCGTTGGACCACCTTCAGTGACAGATTCAAGGCCAAGTATTTTGGCGTAGTAGCTCGATATGAGCTCCAGCAGAAGTTTATCAGTCTCAAGCAAGTAGGCAAGACCGTAGATGGGTATGCAGCAGAGTTCTGCAGATTATGCCGTTTCGCACCAGCAATGGTGGCAACGGAGCCAGAAAAGCTATGAGGTTCCAGCAGGGACTTCATTTGGAACTATTGCAACTGGTGGAAGGACACGACTACCAGACGTTCGACGCTGTTTTGACGGCAGCTCGGAGGCACGAGCTTACCCAGCAGAGGTTGGCATCGAGGACAGGAGGTCAGAAGAGATCTCATTCCCAGGTTGGAGGAGGAGCAATGCAGCGAACATCGGCACCAGCACCCGATGTACGTATTCATGATGCAGGAGCCGCGGAGGACGGCCGTGTCAACTAATACAGCGCCAGTTCGGCATCAGCAGCCGAGGAACCAGCAGCAGCGTCAGGGAGCACCCCAGGGCTGTACTTCTGTGGGAAGGCAGGGCACACGAGGGAGGTGTGCCGGTCAGCGAATGGCTTATGCTTGAGGTGTGGTAGTTCAGACCACCGTATTTCCACTTGTCCTATGATGCAGAGGCCAGGAGGGCCAGCTCAGCAGTTTCCAGCGTTGCCAGCTCCAGTGGCAACCCCGAGTGGAGGGCCAGGTATTAGCAGTAAGGCCCCTAGCCCAGCGTTTCTACCAACGCAGGCTCAGATGTTCCGTCAGGCACAGGAAGCGAAGGCCCTCAGAGGCAAGCAACAGCATGGTCGAGGAAGGCCGCAACAAGGGGCTCAGCGGGGACAGGACCAGGCTCTCACATTATCCTTGGGAGAAGCATCTAGCGTCTAGTGACGTGGTGGCAGGTAAATTCTCGTCACCTCATTTCCCGCTGTAGCAATTATTTGATTCAGGCGCTACTCATTCATTCATCTCTGCACAATATGCTACACGGATTGGATTAGAGTTTGAGGCATTGCCGGAGAGAGGATGGATTATACTCACGGCAATGGGCTCGTAGAAGTTAGCAGAGTACGCTTTTTCGTGTCCGGTAGAGGTGTGTGGGCATTTACTGCCCGCATCATTGATTGAATTCCTATGGGGAATTTTGATGTCGGTCTTAGCATGGACTGGTTGAGAGACAGTCATACGACAATTGATTGTAGAGGAGGTAAGGGTTATTTTCAACGTTCCTGGGATGGAGCAGTTCATCTTTACTCAACCTTGAAGAATCAGGCCGGAGGCGTCATCTCAGCAGCAGTGTCAGAGCCAGGACAGATTCGAGAGTGGTCGAAGATTTTCTCGACGTCTTCCCTGATGAGCTCCCAGGGATACCCCCAGTCAGAGAAGTAGAATTTAGCATTAAGTTGAACCCTGGAACGAGGCCTATTGCAGACAGAGTTTACAGAATGTCGCGTCAGAACAGGATAAGTTATATCAACATGAAGAAGAGTTTGAAGTCTAAGGGATTCATCCGAGACAGAAAATCGTCCCTGGGCCGCGCCAGTGATTCTTGTCCCAAGAAGGATGGGTCGACGAGGATGTGTATCGACTACCGCAAGCTGAATGCAAGTAACAGTGAAGAATAAGTACCCGCTGCCAAGGATTGATGACCTGTTTGACCAGTTGAGCAAGGCCAGCGTCTTTTCCAAGATCGATCTTAGGTCAGGATACTATCAAGTAAGAGTCCGGGAGCAAGACATACCGAAGACAGCATTCAGATCTAGATATGGGCATTATGAGTTTCTAGTAATGCCCTTTGGACTAACCAACGCCCCCACAGTATTCATGGATTTAATGAACCGCATCTTTTTGTCGTATTTGGATAAATTTGTAGTGGTGTTCATAGATGACATTCTTGTCTATTCCAGCAGTGAAGAGGAGCATGAAAACATCTTAGGACTATCTTACAGACATTGATGGAGCATCAACTTTATGTGAAGCTCGACAAGTGTGAATTCTGGTTAGATCACATTTCGTTCCTGGGGCATATAATTTCTGGGGCAGGAGTGTCAGTGGATCCGAAGAAGGTTGAGGCCATAGAGCATTGGCCAGTCCCGAGAACTGGTTGCAGAAGTACGAAGTTTCTTAGGATAGCTGGTTACTACAGAAGGTTCGTGGCGGACTTTGCCAAGATCTCTGCGCCCTTAACGCGTTTGACGCACAAGGACGTAGAGTTTGTTTGGTCAGCTAACTGTCAGGCATCATTTGAAGAATTAAAGAAGAGATTGATCTCAGCCCCGATTGATGCTTCCAGTAGGAGCGGGAGGCTTTACAGTATATTGTGACGCATCTGGGAAGGGTCTTGGATGTGTATTGATGCAGCACGAAAGGTGATAGCATATGCGTCTCGACAGCTTCGAGACCATGAGAAGAATTACCCGACTCACGATTTGGAGTTAGCAGCTGTGGTGTTTTCACTCAAGTTGTGGAGGCATTATTTATACGGAGATCGGGTAGAGATCTATACTGATCATAAGAGTTTGAAATACGTATTCACGCAGCGAGATTTGAACATGAGGCAAAGAAGATGGTTAGAACTGCTGAAGGATTTTGATTTAGATCTTCAGTATCATCCAGGCAAGGCGAATATAGTTGCAGATGCACTGAGTAGGAGAGACAGTGCCTTTATCTTGACCTCGCAGAAGCATATTTTAGAAGACCTTCAGAGTATGGGAATCGAAGTAGTTTTGCCAAGGGATATAGGAAGAATGACCAGTATGCAGATTCAGTCAACCTTAGTAGAGAGGATAAGGGCAGCACAAGCAGGAGATCCACAGATTCAGAAGTTGCGGTCGGAGTGTGAATCAGGCCGTAGGAAGGAGTTAGTGATTCATGAAGATGGTACGCTCAGGTTTGGAAACAGACTCTGTGTACCGAGTGGAGACCTTCGGCAAGAAGTTATGTCCGAAGCTCATAGTTCTATTTACTCCATTCATCCAGGAGGAACGAAGATGTATCGAGATATCAGGCAGTACTTTTGGTGGAATGGCATGAAAAAGAGATAGCGAGATTTGTATCCAAGTGTCTGGTATGTCAGCAGGTGAAAGGAGCGAGCAGCAGAGACCAGCAGGTTGCTACAGCCGCTTCCTATCCCAGAATGGAAATGGGAGCACATCACGATGGACTTTGTGACCGGTTTACCTAGATCCCCGGATGGCAAGAATGCAGTCTGGGTAATAGTAGATCGACTCACGAAGGTCGCTCATTTCTTCCCTTCCGAGTTGGACAGACTACTGAGCAGTTAGCAGAAATATATGAAGCAGATAGTAAGGCAGCACGGTGTTCCAGTTAGTATAGTATCAATCGGGATACGCAGTTTACTTCCCATTTTTGGCGGAGCTTACACCAAAGTTTGGGAACCAAGTTAAGATTCAGTACTGCTTATCATCCACAAACCGACGGGCAATCAGAAAGAACCATTCAGACGTTAGAAGATATGCTACGGGCATGTACCTTAGATTTTGGCGGATCTTGGGAGGACCACCTTATCTAGTGGAGTTCTCCTATAACAACAGCTATCAGGCTAGCATTCAGATGGCCCCGTTCGAAGCATTGTACGGAAGGAAGTGCAGGTCCCCTTTGGCATGGGACGACGTCGGAGAACGAAGTTGTTGGGGCCAGGATGATCACGCAACGGTAGAGATAGTTAAGTTGGTCAGAGAGCGCCTTCGAGTTGCACAGGACCGACATCGTCATTGGGCAGATCAGCATCGTAGGCCTCTAGAGTTCAGAGTTGGCGACCAAGTGTTTCTGCGGATTTGCCTACTCGGGGTATCATCAGATTTGGAACCGGGAAAGCTTAGTCCAAGATACGTTGGTCCTTTTAAGATTCTCGCTCGGGTAGGCGATGTGGCTTATCGACTTGCCCTTCGCCTTCGTTAACTGGCATACATGATGTGTTTCATGTGTCCCAATTATGTGGGTATGTCTCAGATCCGAGTCATGTCCTCGATCATTCTGAGTTAGTCGTTGGTACCGACCTAACTACGAGGAACAACCCATATCTATTTTAGACCGGCGAGAGAAGGTACTCAAGAATCGGACGATAACCTTGTCCGTGTTTCTTGGAACCATCACTCTTCGGGAGAGTCAACCTGGGAGCGCGAGGACGAGATCAGATCTCGGTATCCGCATTTGTTTGACTGATAAGGTATATTTTTGCACCTTATTGACACAATTCCATGCTTATCTGCACCTGCTTGTTTTGCACTTTGTGATGTACGATAATAACTGCTATGATAGTTAACTTGTATATGATTGAGCCTTGCTTGCCCTGATTTCACTATCCTATCTTGGCTGGAATTCCGAGGACGGAATTTTTCTAAGAAGGGTAGAGATGTCACTCCCCGATCCTGGAATACGTATTTTAATACGTAAACCGATAAATTGTATTTACCTTGTATTTATACTATATTTATTATGCTGTATTTCTTCATGCATTTCCCAAAAATAATTGACAAAATATTATTTCTAATTTATTTTCTGCATTTGGGCCTACAGTTTTGGCTCATTTGGGTAACCATTCTTGGTTCACTAATGGTTCATCATGAACCCTTTGGTTCATCATGAACCCATGGGTCCAAGATCTTTATATATACTCATCTCATTCTCTCTCATCTCATTTACTTCTCTCATTTACTTCCTCCACCAACCAAGGCAAGTACCAACTTGCTCAAGAGATGGATCCATAATTTTGTCAATGATTTCTTACAAAACTATTTGCCAAAACATGTTCTTCTCCTCAATCTATACTAGTTTAGAACTTAGAAATTTCCATTTTGAAGCTTTGATTTTTGTAGATCTAAGTTTTAATCATTTTCGGATTTCCTTAGTTTTGATCTATTTTGTTGAAGTTTTGTGGGTTTTGATGCTTCCATGTGGAAGAGAATTCCATTTCACCCAAGTTGGAACTTTGGAAATCCGGATTTGGAGTTCGGATGACCAAGTGTTGTTTTGAAGTTTTGGGTTCTGCCATGGTGTTCTTGCTGTTTGGAGAAGACAGTGAGCAGTGTGCAGAGCTTCTTAGCTCACGCACACTGAGCTACGTGCGCTCTTTAGCACTGCGTACAGACTTAGGCACGCTTCCTATTGGAAGCGTGTCTCCTGTAGCGTGCGTGACTTTTCACCCACGCTGCTCCCTGTAGCGTGCGTGACTTTTCACGCTCTCTCCTTGAGCTTGCGTGACTTTTCACACAGCTCTTCCCTTGAGTCTGCGTGACTTTTCACGCAGCACTCTCCCTCGAGTTTGCGTGACTTTTCATACAGCTCTTCCCTGAGTCTGCGTGACTTTTCACGCAGCACTCTTCCTCGAGTCTGCGTGACTTTTCACGCACGCTGCCTTGTGTAAGCCTGTGTGACTTTTCACGCACGCTGCCTTGTGTAAGCCTGCGTGACTTTTCACGCATGCTGCCTTGTAAGCTTGCGTGACTTTTCACGCACGCTGCCTTGTTGTGCATATGCTTTTGATATTTTATTAGATATTATATGCCCATTTTATATCCTTACGCCTTTTGTCCCGAGCATGATATGAGCACTAATGTGACCCCGGAGAACAAAGTGTTCCTACTCGATACATGTACCTGAATGTCCCAGTTCTTGTTCATGCTCGACAAATGACTCGTAACTCCACGTGGCGTATTTGCAATAATGCATTACACTAAGGAGGGTAGAACATGTTGACATACTGATTGACATGGATCCTCTTTGGGGTACTCGTACTAAAGTACGACTTTAGGAGGATAATCATGCAGGCCACAGCATGAGAGTCCAAATTTCACCTAGGGTTAAACTAGGCAACTAAATATACTAGATGCATGGGGAGGGCAAATCCCGAGATCGTGTTACACCAGCCGTCTTGAGATATTGTCTTGACGCGCCGGCTGGTCTCCACGGATACTGTGTCATCCGCAACGAACGAATGACTGTATCCGATTAATTCCTGCTATATTACATGTTTTGGCAAGGTGGCCTTGCGAGGGACCTGTGCTCAATAACACCTGTCTACGCGAACCCCTGGGTTGGCTAGCCTTGCTGGAAATATACGATCTGAGGATTTTCTAATAACATGATGCGAGGATAACCTCATCCCACTAGAAACTCGTAGACTTGATTGGCCGTGAAAACGACTTGCTTGTATCCTATTTACCTTAAGCGAATAACCGAGGGAAGCGGACTGTCATGGTACGTGATCCAACCCATGTTCTTGTTTGATTGTTGGGTTGGTTATCGTACTATGACAGGCTGTGGACCGAAGTTATGAACGGAAGACTTATTCTGGTTGTGAAGTGCTACTTCTGTGAATGACTAAGGAACATGGTCTATCATGGTACATGATCCAACCCATGTTCTTGTTTGATTGTTGGGTTGGTTATTGTGCTGCGATAGGCTATCGACCGAAGTCACGATCAGGAGATTTTATTGTTTATACCTTTTAACTTATGTGAAAGTTATAGAGTACGACACGTCCGACTCCATGCGGCACCTTTTGTCCTTGTTTGGTTGTAAGGGTGCCATATGGGTTCGAGGATGTTGCGCTACCCTATAATAGTTGTATAAGTATTTCTATTATCAATCATTCTATTAGCTGGGTTTTAATCTTAACTCTTGTGCCCCTTTGGCGGTACTTCCTATTCGGGGCTGACCCCGCTGGTTTTGTTTGGCCAGATCTCGTAGCAGAGCCAGAGGACACGATCTTCCTCCCTGATATCCATGGTGCATACTAGGAGCATGGCGGTTCGGGGACTCGAGTGGGTTTCTTCTCCACCACTCCTTTATACTTTTGCGGCGTTTAGCCACCGGCACCTGTTAGCCGGATTACTTGATATTTTGTGTCAGTACATAATTGTAATTAAACAGACTGCAGCTGTGTATAATTTTGTACTCCTGACTCTCCGAGATAGCTAAATTATAAAGCTAGTCTCTCATGATCATTTTGATGAAGCGTCTGGGACGCCTTACTGCTTTATCTTTAATTCATTTAATTGCTGATTTGACTTAATTGATTGAGACATAGAACTCTGTGGGACCATAGGAGACTTGATTGTAGCATGTACCCCCACTCTCTCGACAGCCACGATCGTCGTATGACGTTACGTACCTCATATGGAGTAGCTGGCCTAGTCCGTCTCCGTATTTCGGTACTGGGGCGTGACAGTTCAGGTCTGTATTTCTACTCCCTCATTTTCTATCCTAGTCAGGGGCCAGCCGTATGGCTTCTTCAGCAGTTCTAGAGGGCTTCGACAAGGGGCCCCGCTATCTGTTAGGGTTATATACTAAAAGTATTACTTTTTTAGTAACCTTATTTCCTTAAATTTTAAATGAGAATCATATGGGCAAATGTTTGCATATTGTATTTGTTGCAAGTGTTAATGCAAATGTCTGATATTCTATATTATAGATAATATGGTGTGTGGGGTCATATAGAAGATCATATTATCAGTTCCCTGTAAAGTATATAAATAGTTCACAACCTAGATGGACTTGGACAATCTATTGGAAAGATTGTAGTGTAATCTGGTATTAGTCTATCTTGTCTATAGGTTTACACTAGTACACTTTGTGTGTATTGAACAGGACCATTTGAGGTTTTCTCTTTGTACTGACTACATAAGACAACAAACACCTCTGTTATTATGGATGCTTGTGCTCTTAACCTGGATATAATAACGGACATGTATATGCAGTGTGCATTATTTTGACTCATAAAAGAGTGAGATTCATTACGGATCAACAACCTCTATGAATTGGGTAATAACATTGTATGTATGATGGGCTGTTGATTATAAATGGAATCCATGTCCCGATACATCGGGTTGATGATGTCCCCTTAAGGAGCTCATAAGAATTGTCATGTAAACCCTGCAGGTGGATTATATCTGACATGACAAATAAAGTTGAGCGGTACTACTTAAGGATAAAAGATGTCGAATCAATATAGTTGTCATTAACTTAATTTGATCGACGGACATACGATATCTTAACATGGGGAGCCAAACGAGCATATAATAAAATGAGCCCACAAACATAATTTGGGAATAGGGAGGTAGTGCAACAATAGCTCATTAGTGGACCGAGCTATTGTTAATGGGTTGGATTGTGTGTTCGGGCTGAACACGGGATATCCAGATCCGTTAGGAGGACTAACCCTAATTTCTTCTCATGGTCCTTGTCACGACCCGCACCCGCTTTTCGGATACGAGACGTGTCCAAGCCAGTCTACGCCGCAGAGTCGGCGGTAGAACGCTGTCAAGCCCGCAAGAATATAAATGCTCAAAATATCACATTTGCTGCTCATTCACATTTCTAATTTATTACACCAGTTATAATATTTATATTTAAAGGAAAATACAAAGTTTTACAATTAATGAAATGATACAATGGCTAACTATTTCTAGGTCGACCTCAGCATACCCAAGTCTTCCCAGTGCTAAGAGTGATCGCGGCTAAACCTGAAAAATGATGGTTTCTAGTCAGGAATGGAACAAGTACACAAACCGACGGCAATGCAAACACAATAGAATTAACAAGACATGAAAATAACATATGAGATATGAAAACTTGAAGATAACTGATGACATAGCACGATAGAGAAATAAACAAGGAAAAACTAATAAAAGACATCTATCTAGGTGGTGTGAAATATCCGTTTCGACATGTGAACGGCTAGGGGGTAAATACGGCTTACTGCACGTGTCGTGTGCAGCTACTATCATTCACGAAAGACACGGAGATAGTTCTGGGTAGTCCACATGTCTACTAAGATATTCCCCCTTCCGACTACTCCGTGTGACGAGCGTGTCAACAAGCAGCAAGATAAATGTATGAACATGAAATGTATCAACTACTATGAATCAAAAAGCAATCAGAAAGTGCACTTGCCTGAGGTCCTTAGCTGGAGAAACCAATAATACCATACCACTCAATGAGCCACAATCAGTCAACACATGTAGAAGTCTCCGGATGCTGAAATAAATAGAACCAACATTCTCAAAATAGTCAAATTAGCTAGGATTGCCTATCCTTAAGTCCAATTCTGGACACAGGGACAAAACGGTAATTTCGGACAAAAACAATGTCCACCGTTGGACCCGCTTTGCACCAAAAAGCGTGTCAGAGTCAATGGTCTCTAAAGTCGTCAAACTACATGTCTACGGATCCAGTTTTTCGATACGAACCCAACCGTATGTCCAGAGTTGGATTCCGGCGGGCCGTGCACAAAATCGCCTGTTGAGTGGGACCGTGGGGCCCGCAAAACGGTTTTTTATCAACTGTCTAGAATCGAACCAAACTTGGCATACAGGACAAAAAATGATACGGTTCTGTTGGCGCAAGTTTCGTCTCGATCTGACGAGCGTCCACAAAGTAATTGGAGAATTTGCAAAGTGCACGATACGGTGAATTTCGACGGATACGTATCAAATTCGTCGCGCACACGCGACCAATTTGAATTCCGTCAAAGCCCACACGACCACAAAGTCATTACGCAGCTTTCGATGCTTACGGTGCGCGACTACGTCGCCCGAAATGGCGGGACGCACGTCGTGTGGATGAGTTTTCTAGTTTTGAAAACCAATTTTTGGAAAACTTTAGGATTGATTTCTCGACGCTCAGTCGATGATTTCCAAATCCTCAAAAAGGGTCGTGAATCCCCACATGTTATCTAAAAGTGTGTTCAAATAGAATTTCTAATATGGGACTGGATTGATCGAAAACGATCCTCAAATATGGGTTCATGGACTGCTATATTCCCTGTTTTCGAACAGGTTTTTGGTCGAGTTTAGCGCATTTTCCCGACAACCTAGGGCATCTAGTTACCAGTATTCGAAGGGAATTAAAGTGGTTATATTGTAGTCGTACCTGAGCAATCGGTTCGACAAACGGTCGACCGATCGTTGAAGAATCTCCACGCGAAGTTGTCTCCGCGGCTGCTGTTACTGCTGCCCTGTCCGCTTGTGCGCGCGCGTGGCTCTCTGGCCTGGCCGGCCGACGGCCGACGGTGGCGCACGCAGAGGGCGCACGGTCGAGGTCCTGACGCGCAGGTGTAGAGGCTGGCGGTGGTTGTAGTCGGCTAGGGTTTCGTAGAGTTTCTCACGATCTCTCGACCTCTTATATATATATATATAAATATATATATATATACTCGTTTAACCGAGCTCAAGGGGGGTCTGCTGTTTGTTTGGCCAAGCAGTTTCAGTAAAAAGTTAAGTTGGCCTTTCTCTTTTAAGCCCCTCTTCTTTTCTTTTTTTTTTTTTTGTTTCTTTTTCTTCTTTTTCTTTTCTTTCTATTTCTTTACTAATCTATATCTTTTTATCTATTTCTATTTTATTTATATATTATATATATAATATATATATTATATATATAATATATATATATTTACACAAACCTTTATTTAAACACCTATATTTTAATATACACTTATATATATGAATACCTGTATATTTAATATACCTTTATATTTACACAAACATTTATATAAATACCTACATATTTAATATACATTTATATATTTATATACTTACACAACCATACACATATATTCAAAGTATTTATATATTCATACACACCATATAACAATTATAATAAAATAGTATTATTTACTAATAATCTCAATAAATAATAATGATAATAATGGTAAAATAATAATAATATAATAATAATAATAATAATAATAATAATAATATTAATAACAAAAATGAATAAACCAATAATATGTATAGTGTATCATATTACACCATCTTTCTTTGGCCCTAAAAACCTTACAAATTATTCCAAAACACCAATAATAATATAATTTACATATAACAAATATTTAGAAAATAATTACCAATTCCTAAAATAAATAAGAAAATATTTGTCACAAGTAAAATGTCTACATGGCCGTCCCGGGTTCCACTGCATGCTTACATAGGCTGATTTGGTTCGGGTCCAGTTTGGACTAAATCGACACAAGCGTGTTTCCTACAAGTCAATAATACAATTAATAAGTAATTAAACGTTCTATAGGGTTAAGTCGCAACTTAGTCTGATTTTTTTCTAGTTAGGACGTCACTATGGCTTGGCCTTCCTTGGCAGAGCTAACACACTAGTCAAAGTACGCCACTGCACTATCCGTGCCATGATTCCTATTCACCTTGTACTCTAAATCTCAACTATGGCTAAAATCATCTACCGTAATTATTAACTATTTAATTATTTATAAAATTCTAAAATCACTATTTAAATCAAATAAATAAAAATATATTTTGAAAATTTTCGGGAAGGGAGACTACAGTCCCTACTGTAGCCTATATATCCTCTATTCTCTGGCCGCCATATTACTGATCAGAAATCTGAAACTTTCTCTATATTCGTGATTCACGTAAGGAGAGAAAGAGAGGGCTGCCAAGGAGAGAAAAAGGTTAGGAGATCGTCACCCACACGACGTCCAACTCGAGGAAGGAATACGTGCAGAAGATCTTGGGGTCGTCCGCTCGAGATTGCCAGGAATTACTTGTCTCTTTTCCGCCGCAGGTATAATTTGGGAACCCTAGTTTCCACCTATGAAGGGTTAGAACACGTATTAGATCTGTTTAACTTTCTATCAATCAATACGCACACCAAAGGAAGGGTCCTGGGAATCCCCAGTTCCATCAATTGGTATCAGAGCCACTTTGGATCTACGTATTGATTGATACATCCATGTTGTCCAATAAAACCTGCGCTGTGTAATAGTCGGTAAATGTAGATCTGTTTTAACTCGGTTTTGCAGCATCTTATATCCAACTATTATGGTCCAATGCATGTTTTTGATTGTTGTTTAAACCATGGACATGTCGTGGATGTCGTTATTGCTGTGGATGTAATTAAAATCACGAGGGTTGATCGTGCTTATTATTTTAATTTTGCATCTAGATTATGTGTGAACTCCTTCGGGAGGCATAGGATTGATGTAATTTTAATTTTTTTGATCAATCATGATGGCGGTGGTGGTTGTTTCTGACGTCGGACGAGATGCTGGTTTTAAGCAATCCAGCGGCAGACAGATGATTTTCAATAAAGGAATCGACCGCCAAAACCTAAAAAACGGACGCTGCCCCGAACCCCGCGACCTGACCGGGCAGATTGAACCCCGAATAGATCTGTGTAGCACCAGATTTTGGATTCGGATAGTTGAGGACGGAGCAGCAAAGATGACCATAATAGTTGGATATTTTCTCTTATTTTTGTCATTTGTTTTTTCTGATTATGCATGTTTATTGTTGTGTGGTTGTTTTTTTTTGAAAAACCAAGCCTACATTAATAATGGACAACATGGACATAATATCAACTAGTAGAAAAACCCTCATTGTTAAGTAACTAAGTGGGAGAGGATATTTATTTAGTTTAAATCCTATGGTCTCCATTACTGGTTTGTAGGTGATGTAATTATACTTGCGTGTTGGCTATAGTGCTTTCCTCCATATCGGATGAGTATAATTATGGATCACCAGTACAAACTTCCTTAGGGATAATTGTAGAAAGTTACCTAGTATGTGTTCACTTCTCCATCTGAAGGAACTCATTACAAGGTAATGGACTTAGTATTAAGTAATGGTATACACTTAGATACAAATAATGGTATCCTCCCCATCGGAGTCACTGCTATTATTTGTATGACCAGAGCAAGACTAGCATATTAATTTTATTTGTCATAAAGTTATGTTGACATGATAGTAAAATTAATAAGAAAAACCTACTTGAACAAAGTTGAATTTGTATACGTCCACACTATCGTGGCATGCTAAATTCATGGTGTTCAAGGTGTTGGTGAATTTCTTATTATTGTTTTGAGGGAATCAATATTTAGTTAATTCAAAAAAAATTTTTGCCCTAATAATTTTATTTATGTGATTCTCAGGATTTCAAAAATGGGTTCTTTCAGTCCACTTATGGTGATTCTTAAAGAAAACAAACTTACTGGACCTAATATATTGACAGGAAACGTAATTTGGATATTGTTCTAACTGCTGAGGAGTACAAATATGTACTTTTTGAGGAATGCCCACCTAAGCCTGATGCTAACTCTGATGAAGAGGTCAAAGAGGCTTATAAGAAGTGGAAAAAGGCAGATGAGATGGCACGGTGTTATATTCTGGCATCTGTGTCAAATGTACTGCAACATCAGCATCAGGCCATTGCCACTGCTTATGACATGATGTATAACCTCAAGAAACTCTTCGGACATCAGAGTAGAGCAGCTAGGCAGTTTGCTATGAAATATTTGATGAATACAAAAATGGCTGAAGGTACACCAGTAAGGGATCATGTTCTCAAGATGATGGGTCATCTGAATGATATGGAGATCCTTGGAGCTGAAATCGATAGGGAATCCCCGGTCGATATCATTCTCGGGACTCTGCCTAAAAGTTTTGACAATTTCTGCCTTAATTACAACATGAACAAAAGGTTGTATAGTTTGGCAGAACTTGCAAAAGAGATACAGGATGCTGAATCTCTTTTTAGGCAGAGTGGTTATGTTTTTATTTCTAAAAAGGCTTCTACTTCTAAGCCAAAATGCGGTAAGAAGAAGAATAACATTCAGAAACAGGCAAACTCAGCAAAAAAGAGCATGGGACCTCAAGGCGCGGTAAAAAAGCCGAAAGACAAATGTTTCAAGTGCAAAGGGTCAGGACATTGGAAGACTGATTGTCCACTTCTTAAACAAGGGAACAAAGAAGGTATATCTCATTTACTAGTAGTTGAAACATGTTTAGCGGTGTTATCTACCGGCACCTGGTGTGTAGATACATGAGCCACTAATCATGTCTGCAACACATTGCAGGGGTTCCAGGAAACCAGACGGCTCAGTGATGGAGAGATATGCTTGTTCATGGGTGATGCTACAAAAGTATCGGTCGTTGCATTAGGAGATGTTACATTATCTTTTGGTAGAAATAAGTCTTTCACATTGAGAGATTGTCTTTATGCACCTTCACTTAGAAGGAATTTAGTTTCTGTTTCTATGTTAGTTAAGGATGGATATTCAGTTTATTTTAATGACAATATTGTTATTAGAAAGAATAAACATTTTATCTGATCTGGTACATTGGTTGATAATTTGTATGTCATTAATCCTATTTCGCCCATAATACAACTTATGGAAATGAATAATATGTCATCTAATTTAAATAAGAGAAAAGAACCTTCTTGTATGAACCAAACATATCTTTGGCACTTGCGATTGGGGCATATTAACCTAAGAAGGATTCAAAGACTGGTTAAAGATAGACCTTTGAGTTCATTGGAAGTGGAGGCACTACCAGTCTGTGAATCCTGCTTGGAAGGTAAAATGACTAAAAGGCCTTTTACGGTAAAGTGGTATAGGGCCAAAGATGTGTTGGAATTGGTTCATTCTGATTTGTGTGGACCATGACTATCCAAGCTAGAGGTGGCTTTGAATATTTTATCACATTTATTGACGATTATTCTAGGTATGGATACATTTATTTGATGCGTCGTAAGTCTGAGTGCTTTGAGAAATTCAAAGAGTATAAGGCTGAAACGGATAAACGTCATGGAAAATGTATCAAGTCATTACGATCAGATCGTGGTGGCGAGTACCTCTTTGGAGAGTTTAGGGATTATTTATCAGAGGCTGGGATTGCATCCCAATTGACTACACCTGGAACGCCCCAGCAGAATGGTGTAGCCGAAAGAAGGAATAGAACTCTTATGGAGATGGTTAGATCAATGATGAGTTATTCGGATTTTCCAGATTCATTTTGGGGATATGCCTTAGAGACTGCAGCTTATATTTTGAACTTGGTTCCTTCTAAGTCTATACCTCTTACTCCCACAGAGCTGTGGATTGGGCGTAAGCCTAGTCTGAAACATGTTCGCATTTGGGGTAGTCCAGCACATGTGCTGAGTGGGAAAGCAGATAAGTTGGAATCTCGTACAGAAGTACGCTTGTTTGTAGGCTATTCAAGAGGAACGAAAGGAGGTTTATTTTATAGTCCTAAGGATCAGAAGGTCATTATTAGCACCAATGCCCGAGTCATAAAGAAAGACTATGTGATGAACCATAAACCCACAAGTAGAGTTGTTCTAGAAGAACTGAGATGTGAGACATCAAGTACTTCAGTACCAACAGTACAAGAGGATGAACCACAAATAACTACACAACGTGTCACAAATGTTACACCACAACCGATAGTGCCTCGTCGTAGTGGGAGGGTTGTGATACAACCTGATAGATATATGTTCTTGGGAGAGTCGTCAGACTTGGTCCCTGAGGAAGAAGATTATGATCCCTGTACCTACAATGATGTACTCCAAGATAAAGATGCAGAGTCTTGACAAAAAGCAATGATATCCGAAATAGAATCTATGGATTCTAATCAGGTCTGGAAGCTTATAGAACCACCCGTTGGTGTAAAAGCCATTGGATACAAGTGGGTCTATAAGAGAAAAAGAGGATCAGACGGTAAGGTTGAAACCTTTAAAGCTCGGCTTGTAGCAAAAGGTTTTACTCAAAGAGTGGGTATCGATTATGAGGAAACATTTTATCCTGTAGCCATGCTTAAGTCTATCCGGATTCTTTTATCTATTGCAGCTCATCTCGATTATGAGATTTGGCAAATGGATGTCAAGACAGCTTTCCTTAATGGAAGTCTTGAGGAAGACATCTATATGAAGCAACCAGACGGGTTCATTGAAAAGGGCCAGGAGCATCTTGTTTGTAAGCTCAAGAAGTCCATTTATGGACTTAAGCAAGCTTCCAGATCTTGGAACATATGTTTTTATCAAGTGATAAAATCCTACGAATTTGATCAATGTCAGGATGAATCATGTGTATACAGAAAGTGTGACGGAAACATGGTGGTGTTTCTAGTACTTTATGTGGATGACATCTTGCTCATTGGAAACAATATGAAGGTGTTATCTGATGTAAGGGTATGGTTATCCAAACAGTTTGATATGAAGGACTTGAGAGAAGTAGGTCACATCCTTGGGATCAAAGTTCTACGAGATCGCAAGAAAAGGATGTTGGGCTTATCCCATGCTTCCTATATCGATACTGTACTAACTCGTTTTAGTGTGCAAAATTCTAAGAAAGGTTTCTTACCTTTTAGACATGGAATTGCTCTATCAAAGGAGCAGTGTCCGAGGACACCTAAAGAGATAGAGAACATGAAGACAGTTTCTTATGCTTCAGCAGTAGGAAGCTTAATGTATGCAATGCTATGTACAAGACCAGACATCTGCTTTGTCGTAGGCACGGTCAACAGATATCAGTCTAACCCAGGACAAGAGCATTGGACTGCCGTAAAGCATATTTTGAAGTACCTGAAAAGGGCTAAAGAGTATATGCTAGTTTACCAGGCAGATAGTTTAGTTCCTATGGGGTATACAGACTCAGATTTTTAGTCAGATAGGGATTCCAGGAAATCTACCTCAGGTTATGTGTTTACTTTGGGAGGTGGAGCCATTGTGTGGAGGAGTATCAAGCAAAAATTTATTGCTGATTCCACCATGGAAGCCGACTATGTGGCAGCCTCTGAGGCAGCCAAAGAAGCGGTTTGGCTCAGAAACTTTCTGTTGGACTTGGATGTGGTACCTAGTTTGCCTAAGTCTATTACACTTTATTGTGATAATAGTGGTGCAGTTGCAAACTCGAAGGAACCACGAGCCCATAAGACTGGCAAACACATTGAGCGCAAGTACCACCTGATTCGAGATTTCATAAAGAAAGGAAAAATTGTTGTGATCAAGATAGAATCAGCCGACAACCTAGCTGATCCCTTTACAAAGAGCTTACCAGCTAAGGATTTTGATAGTCATGTTAAGGGAATGGGAGTCAGATGTGTAGCAGCATGGCTTTAAGTATAAGTGGGAGATTTGTAACAGTATACTGAAAAGCAATGCTTTGAGTATAAGTGGGAGATTGTTAGGGTTATATACTAAAAGTATCACTTTTTTAGTAACCTTATTTCCTTAAATTTTGAATGAGAATCATATGGGCAAATATTTGCATATTGTATTTGTTGCAAGTGTTAATACAAATGTCTGATATTCTATATTGTAGATAATATGCTGTGTGGTGTCACACAGAAGATCATATTATCAGTTCCCTATGGAGTATATAAATAGTTCACAACCTAGATGGACTTGGACAATCTATTGGAAAGGTTGTAGTGTAATCTGGTATTAGTCTATCTTGACTATAGGTTTACACTAGTACACTTTGTGTGTATTGAACAGGACCACTTGAGGTTGTTCTCTTTGTACTGACTACATAAGAGAACAAACATCTCTGTTATTATGGATGCTTGTGTTCTTAACCCGGATATAATAACGGACATGTATATGCAGTGTGCATTATTTTGACTAACAAAAGAGTGAGATTCATTATGGATCAACAACCTCTATGAATTGGGTAATAACATTGTATGTATGATGGGCTGTTGATTATAAATAGAATCCATGTCTCGATACATCGGGATGATGATGTCCCCTTAAGGAGCTCATAAAGATTGTCATGTAAACCGTGCAGGTGGATTATATCCGACATGACAAATAAAGTTGAGCGGTATTACTTAAGGATAAAAGATGTCGAATCAATATAGTTGTCAGTAACTTAATTTGATCGACGGACATACGATATCTTAACATGGGGAGCCAAACGAGCATATAATAAAAGGAGCCCACAAACATAATTTAGGATTAGGGAGGTAGTGTAACAATAGCTTATTAGTGGACCGAGCTATTGTTAATGGGCCTGGATTGTGTGTTCGGGCTGAACACGGGATATCCAGATCCGTTAGGAGGCCTAACCCTAATTTCTTCTCATGGTCCCTGCCGTAGCCTATATATATCCTCTATTCTCTGGCCGCCATAT